>JAPYZE010000365.1:0-68114 GCA_030522805.1 Leptomastidea abnormis
CTATCACATACAGACATACATCCATACCCGCTCCAGTGCGGTCCAATGTTACTTTGGATGCTCTCGCTCTCTCCCATTCTTTATCTCGCGCTAATCTGAAATCTTCACCCCCCCCCCCTCCCCCCTTACACCTCTTGCCGAAACTCGGACCTTGCTCCTCACCACCCCCATCCTCTTCCTCTCCCTTTCTTCTCCTCTTCTTTCCCTCCCACCCTCTTCTCCAGTCGGTTCCGGCGGCCATCAATGGCAAGAATCGCGTGAATGAACCACGCCGCACGCGGACACGCTGCACAAAAAGCCTTCCGCGCTCCTTTCTCTCTCCTTCTCGCGCGCGAAACTCAGCGGAGTAGAGAGAGAGAGAGGAAGAGAGAAGAGGATGAGGAGGGCCTGTCGTCGCCTACACCGTGAATACCGCTCTCACGCTGCGGGGCTGCTTATACCTCTTACCTCCTCTCTCTCTCTCTCTCTCTCTCTCTCTCTCTCTCTCTCTCTCTCTCTCTCGCTCTCTCCCACCAATGTATAGGTCCTCTCCCTCTCTTACACCATCACCACTTCTGCTGCTGCTCTTGCTACTCGGCTTCTTTTTCTTCTCTTTCTCCTCCTTAGCGCGGCCATAGAGCTGGCTTCTCTCTCTCTTTCTCTCTCATCCTTTGCGCGGCTTCGCACCTCCTCTCTTCTGCTGGACCAAGATATACCTTATGTATACTGAAATTATCACCGGACTAGTACAAAGAGACAATAACTTTACTAAGTCTAAGCATATACTATATATAGCACCCACGTGTTAGCACTGCTACTGTTTATGTATATCTACTTGCTGTTACTGCTGTATCGAACAATTCCTGCTTGTGGTCTAGTTTTAGTTTACAGACGTGTATGTACAAAGGATAAGAAAGAACGAACTTTTTTTTTTAACGCGTTTTGTAGACTTGAGATTTGCACGTTTTATTGGACTATGAGAATTAAAATTTTAAAAAGAGAGAGAGAGAGTCACGAAGAAATAGATGGACACAGGAAATCATCAATATCATTCAAATCGCACATGCTACATCTTCAGTTTTACTTGAAAGATAGGTATATATAGGTATGTATATACATATAGAGGAGACGATCTTCTTTTCCCTCCCACTGACTACCAATAAACGTTTATATTTCTAGTGGAGAGATCGGTAGATTCTCCCACGGTCTATATGGTCGTTTTTGGCCACATAAAATTCTGTCTGACTGACTGACTCTTAAAATAAAAAGCAATATGCCGCATTCCAAGCTCTTACTGAATCATCGAAATTACCTTTTATGTATATAGTAAAAAAAAATATTTTCGTAGACATTATATTATGCGCATATAATAATCAGGATGAATTACTATATGGCGCCATCGAGAAATGGATCTTCATCGTGATGAAGAAAATCAAGAGCGCATATCTTTTGTTTTAATTTTCTTTTTTTTTTTTAAATTACTCAACGGATGTCCGTATACACCTGAGAATGGACCACCACGTGGCGCCGAAGCTCTGAGTTATTGCTAGAAGATTTTCTGTGTGTTGACGCGACTAGTGGAATTGGAGAGAAAGAATGGAGTATGAGAAAAATGCGGATGTTGAGATAGATGGAAAAGATGGAGAAAGTATTATAAGGATCTATGAGTTTTTCGATGAGAGTATAACGAAGAAAAGAAAAAAACTTGTTTTTTTAGTGATATGTGGTATTATGGGGGTGTATGGTTTAACTGAAAGTTAAGGGTAACCCGATCTCTGATTTTTTTTTGGATTAAGACAGTTTTTTGGAGAAAGATCATCGCTTTATCTAGAGTGGAGAAAATTCTTTTTTTTTTTAGGATGATTTGAATGACCGGAATAAAATTTATAGGATGATATGGATCGGCGTAAAAACAAACATAAAACACGAAACATTTGGGAAAAAAAGGGTATTTTTACAATTCTGGTACATCGAAAATAAAAAAAAAAAGAGAGAAATTCTTCTTTTGGTTATACGAGTTGTAAAATTTTTTGTTCGACAAAATCTGGAAAACAAGGTTCAAGGATATTAAAAAAAAAGGTATAGAAGAAGAGAAAAACAAACTTATAATACAAGGGGATCGTGAGAGTCAAAGCTACTGGGGAAAAATCACGCCGTCTAAGTTTCTTTTCTTTTTTTTTTTTGTCTTAACTTGGCGACATAGATAAGATAAGACATTGAGAAAGAGAGAGACAGACGAATGTCATTCTATGGCTCCAAAGATTCGTCTCGACGAGTTTGACAGTTTGTATACCTAACGTATAACAAGAGATAAGCTTGGAATTTACACAGGACTACAACGGGATTTCAAGAGACATCTTTTTTTTTTATCTTATTCAGGTATTTTCTCTCAGACTGAGGAAAAAAAGAGAAAGAGAGAGGAGAGAGAAACGAATGTTGTATGAGAGCAGACCAAAAGATTTGTATAGCCGTTTATTTCCTTGTTCAATGATGTAATTAATTATGTTCATTATTGGTTAAGATAAAAGTTTGAGGTATTACCATAGGAGATAACTTTTCGTATCTTTATGTATAAGTTTTAAAAAAAATCAAGTTTTCGGATTTCTTTATTTTATTTTTTCTTGTTTCTTCTTTTATTTTAGTATTTGTACATGGATTTTTTTTTTAGAATAGGCGTCGAAATAAAATATTGATATACACAAAACTAATTAAATCTTTTGACTCATCTCAATTGTATTTTTTTTTTTTTTACTATTGTCGACAAGATTTTTACTCGAGTATCCAAAAAATAATCTACTATTTTCGTTAATACTGAATATCTAATAAGATAAAAATTATTTAAATTCTCAGTAAACTTTTCCAATAACCCATAATTTCTTAAAAAATTCAAGTTTACAAAAATTCTACAAAATCTCACTATCCTTACATTACACCACCAAAATAATCCTATATTCACCATACTACTATTTCTACCGTCGCATAAACGCACACCTATAGACTACTCTTCACATCAAAAACCACAAATCAATTAGATGCTTCTACATCCAAGATCTTCCCATATACCACAACATGACTCTCATTTCGATAGCGATTCCAGCTAGCCTGTAAACATCTTTACTGCCCGATAGCTAGACTACATTGTATGCGTCTATATATATATATATATATATATATATATATATATATATATATATATATATATATATACGTGCTAACAAAGCACGAAGGTGCGTGCACAGTCGAGCTACATCTTATCGGTATCATTTAGTTAAGCTAACGTTGTTTTGTGCTATGTTTCTAAGATCCTATTTTTATTTTTTTTTTATTTTACAGAATATAACCATTATTTTTTTTTCATGTATTTTCTGTCTAGCCTAACTGACACTTTAAAAAAAATGTATTTGGTGTAATAAAATTTTAATAAATATACTGAGATGAAGAATTTGAATGATTTAAACCAAATTCTACTTTATAGGTGCGCGTAATTTTTAATTTTATAATATTAAAAATACAATTAAAAAATATCTTAAACTAAAAGATTTATCATTATTATTATTTCATGGAAAAGAAGAGAATTATAATTGATCATAACTTTAACAATTATTCAAAAATCAATACATAACAAGTGTTTTGACATCTTATAAAATCTTTACGTTCAATTAAATTACCATGTCCATCTTTGGGATGTTAATTTAATCAAGCTCATGGAATCTAAAAAAGAAACGTGTATGTGTGTGTATAGGGACGACTTCATTTGTCAACGTGTACGAGACGTCATGCTGCGTGGCGTCACAAAAAAAAAAAGAAATGTATGAGAGAAAAGAAATGAAGCTTTATTAAAAGAGAAAGAAAAAAAAAATAAGTAAAACAGGAAGCAGAGAAGATCTTTTGATAAACTGCGTTACGAATATGAACGACTTTTGAAAACGCGATATATGTGTATATGCAGAGATGTTTGAACAAGTTTATAAAATCTTTAAATTTGAGCATAAAGTATGAGGGTTGATGAATAATGAGAGGAAAAAATGTAATTATAAGGTATGTAACGGTGATAAAATATTTATTTCAGTATTGTTGAATTTTTAATCGTCAGCTAATCTGTAAAAAATTAATTGATATGAAAATTAATTTATTTTTATTTAATTAAATAAATATTATATTACAAACGCTTATATTTGAAGGCTAGAATAGCTTGATTGATAGAGTTATGGTTTTGGAATTCACATGTCGTGGGTTCGATTCTCGGTGTCTGTCAGATAATTTATATTCTGCCAATTCTTACGTACCTTATACATTCAATAAAGTGTGAAAAGGTTTTATAAAAAAATTAATTATTAATTTTGATAATTTCGATACAACAGCAGTAAATAGCCGATTTATAATTATTAAAATTGTATCCTTTGAAGAAGAATTTTAATTTTTTTGTTATTTTCAATGCTGCACATACTTATTCACCCTTTCCATATTAAGACACATACACAACTCAATCTTAACGCGCAAAACATCAGTATTATTATTTTTTCTCCCAAATTAAATTCCCTCCAAAAAAAATCTCAAATAACTCCAACGCAACAATACATAAAATAACCCCGATATCTCACACGTAACAAAAAATAACCGCATCCCAACATATCACCCTATACACATACTATTAACATTGCGTCAAACATAATATACAAGTACATAAATTCTCCCTCAAGTATATACATAAATAGTATACGCATATACATACATACACCAGCTCTTCATCAGCATAGCCGATGTGCATCAGTATATATGAACCGAAGCCTTACGCAAGCAATACCCTATTTACTTACGTCGTTATGACGTTCTCGTCGTCGTATCTATATATGCACTAGCAGCAGTAGCTTTTACAAAGACGATAGGTACGTTCTCGCGTTGTTATATATACATACCAGTGCATGATTGATGTACGCGCGTATAGCAGTAAACTAGCCTGCTTTAAATCGAATTAGTACTTCCGGCTGTTCTTACGGGTCCGTCGGTAAAGGTAAAGTCAATTTATAGTTGACGGACACTATAACGCGATCTACTACTTTTTTTCTTATTTTTCTTATTCTTTTGTGACTTTACATAACTTGATACCTATATGTAGGCATACATATATACAGATGCTCATTTGCATGCGTAATTGCTTTAGCACCAAGAGAAAAAAAAATTGCAGTAAGTTTCTAATTGGGTTGCTATACAATAAGTTCTGTTTTTTTTATGGATCATCGGAAATTTCTTGTATCCGTTTTCCTTCTTCTATTTTATTTTATTCTATTATTCAATCTTTATTATACCAACCAATTTCTGTAAAAATCGAATTAAAACAAGAACTGAGAGATATAGTAAGCTTCCCACGTTTATCAAACGCACATAATATCATCGCATCAATATATATGTGCCATGTAGATACGACATACATACGTATTGTAACACTTTTGGGCTATATAACGGCAATCGAGAAATCAGTAGCAGTACTTCGATCGTTTTATGTACCAATATAAATATCTCGTATTATTTTCCCAAATACCGATCTAAATTTTTATAGTTCAATATCGGGTCAATAGATGTAGGTGCGGGGGGTATACCTATAATATCGATTTTCATACAACTTTCGCCATATATATTGTAGCCGTAGTACTTGTATACACGTATATAGAATAATCTTTATCGTACAATGTCCATGTAAAACTATAGTCTTTCATTTCTTACAAACAGACATACACATATACACACAAAACTAGGTAAACGGAAATATCATAAATCATCGATACAACATCGATACAACAACGGACTATAAGCGAATCGCGTGGGTGATGAATATAAAGAAAGTACTACATTCAATATTATATTGCGTATACACAATAACCTCTTGTGCTTTCTCTGTACGATGATATACTTTTAGTTTAATACTTTTTTTTCTTTTTTCTTTCTATAACTCACTTTCTTGTATATCTCATCACAGTATCTAAAGTATTTCCTCTTTTTTTTTACATAATATTCTTTACGCGATACTCTTTTTCACGATAAATATAAAGAAGCGATGCATACACTTGACATACTATTTTTCTCTTCTTAGTTTTATGTTTAAACAATAAAAATTTTATAGAAAAAAAATATCGTCAATTGAACAAAACAGTATCTTTTTAATTACATCCAAAAAAAAAAAAAAAAAAAAAACTACAACGATATTGACCATATAAAACAAAGTCCAACAACCAAGAAATATCGACGAACAAAAGTCGAAAAGTTCGCTTAAGAAATTATGATCAAGAGCTATGGATACTACGCTCTCAGTTGGAGTTCCCTTCCAGCTTCAGTGCTTTCTCAGCGCGACCTGAAATTTATGAATTCCAAAGATATTATTGGTCGTTCTCGCACACACACACACACACACACACACACACACACACACATACATATAAGCATACACGTAAGTTCACAGGAGTTGAAAAGAAAAATAAGAAGCTGCTTGCAGATTGGGATCTACGTTTTCTTGTTGGAAGTGGAGGGAGATCAAGCTGCGACATAAATTTTTGGCGAGCGCGAACCGAACGATTTGAATAAACGCGCTTGAGAGCACGTGTTAACGTGAAACTTTTCATTTTTTTTTTTTTTTTTTTTTTTTTTTTTTTTTTTTTTTTTTTTTTTTTTTTTTTTTTTTTTTTTTTTTTTTTTTTTTTTTTTTTTTTTTTGCTAGTAATAATGTAAGCGATGAGCAATGGTTATTTGAGAGACTAAGAAAGGAGGGTACGGCAAGAGTGGTTGGTGAAGAGGTTTTAATTGTTGAGTAGAGGAAATGGAAGATGGTTGGGTTATGTGGGTAGGTTGATGGGATAGCCAAACTTTTGGCTGTAAAAATTTCATAAGATTCATCAAATTTGTGAAGTTGATATTGTTTGTCGTATAGTGCAAGCTGTGATGCAAGTTTTGGTGAACTATGAAATATCAAATCTTACTTATAATTATTATAATCGTTCATATATTATTTGAATATAATAATTTTTAGATAATAATAATAATACAAATAAAACTAATACACATTTAAAATATTCATTAAAAAATGTTTTTTTAGACAAATTAAAACATTATAATTAATGATTTTTGCTTATAAGTGTCATACCAACAAATAAGCTTAAACTAATCCTACACCCCTATAAATTTACGTAATTTGTCCGCATATACAAATAAAAATAAAAACAACCATACCAAAATTTCTAAAGTTTATCTTGCAGTACCTTTCTAGCAAGTCAAACAATAATAAAAAAAAAGTAGCTCAAATAACTGTATATGCACACGCGACTGACTGATATACCTACCTACTACTCATCCAAGTCATAAGGAAGAGACAGGCACATGGCACTTCGAGGACTCGCAGGCACACGCGCGCGTGCTTTTCATGATAGAACTTTTCTCTCTCTTTCTCTCACTTGTATTATGAGTTTATAGACCAAAAGGGGGAATGAGCCAAGTCCAAGACAGGATATGGCACCCTTCCAGAGATCCCTCTAGGCTGCATAATATATATAGTACTGAAACCATTCTGTTCTTCCGTCCTCTCTTACTTACTCACTCACTCACTTACTTCTATAACCACTAGATTCTTCTCTCTCTCTCTCTTTTTCTTTCCTGAATCCCTTATACCCACCGCACTCAACTATCGCGTATAGGTATATATACCTATATATACATCCTCTACTCCTTTGTTTTCTCGAAGCTTTACTGGGGTATTGTCGAGGAGGCGAGGTCTTTGGCTCTCTCTCTCTCTCTCTCTCTCTCTCTCTCTCGTTGTTGCCCAATTTATAGTTGTTAGGCGAGGTGTATACAATATATCTATACTCAACGTCCAACTCCCCCGAGCGCATAACTGAAAGAGAGAGGAAGAGAGAGAAAGAGATGCTTTATGGCTGCAATGTATACGTTTGATGTGCTTTGGCTTTGGTGATGTGCCTGCTAGAGTAGTAAACAGCTATCTTTCTTTTTTTTTTATTCTTTGTTGGATATGTGTGTGTGTGTGTGTGTGTGTGTGTGTGTGTATGCGACTGTTTACTTACAATTTTTTTTTTAAATATTTGCAACATAAATCTCTATGTGTATATTTTTTTAAATAATAAAATTATGTATTTGCATTATTGCTAAAAATTAAGTATATCTGCAAACAATTAATCCAAGTTTGCTATCTAATCTGTAAAAGGTATACCGCAATTGATTTTAATGATTTAAGCATAAACTGAAAGTTCTACGTCCCACATACCTTATCCTACCCTTCTAAAGTAAAAATATATAATAACATCTTACAAGAATTAAAGCTTGCCTTTTCCTGCATCTCACATATGAATTTGTGTCGTAACGTCATTCACATTTATAATGTAATTTACTATATAAGTTACATTTGCTAAATCTATAAGACACAGCAAACTCTATTAATTTGTCGTGTATATCATATTGAATAAACTCGTATATTTGCTCATTCTTGATATGTTTATGTTATAAGGATTTTACAATCGTATACATACTATACTTTAAAACTCTTGTGTTAGCGATTTATGTAGTTTATTAACTTGTTTAATTATACTCGCGGATAGTCAAGTCAATTAAACAGCGTTTTCAATAACATCAATTCATTTTCAATTTAACATAAACATAACTTCTAAACTCAATATTATCTATGATATAAGCATATGATTATTTTACATATTCTTTCTTTATAATATTGCAAACATATATTTATATTCATAACAGCCATCATACCTTTATACTGCTCGTACTACAGTAAATCAGCAATACTGCAATAGAGGATTCACTTTCTTCAGCATATCGCACTATAGCATATTATAATATATAAGCAAATCGATTGCTATTCAAAACTCAAGCACAATAGGGTATCCTATATACTTTGATATGAAAGTAGGGGCAGTGGAAAACCTATGTACCTACCCTATAGCCATATCGAAATATCGAAGCCAAAGTGTATGTGGGATTAACGTGGTCTGAAGGATAAAAAGAGGGGGAAGGGGGTGGAGGTGAAAAGAGGAGGATAACAAGCAAGGATGGAGGCCTCGTGCAGTGTGCAGAATCGACATTTGCTCTTACGGCGCGAAAAGGACGCTCGAGGGAGTACGAGTCCTACTATTGTTCCTTTTCTTTTTTTTTTGTACTCCCCTCTTCTTTCTGGCTAAGTTTATGTATGTATATATAGTACGGGTCAGTAGCGACGTCGATTATTTTCGTTTCTTCTACCACCCACGTTTGTGTATTAGGCGTTGAGAGAACGACGGTCCATTGTGAGAGAAAGAGAGAGAGAGAGTTAGGAGAGGTATATAAATGGGGAAGGAGGAGAAGGATATATATGTATTCAAAATGAGCAAAGGGGAGAGAAAAGAAGGATAGAGAAGCCGATGTGTTTTCGATGTTTATGCTCTACGTGCTTTGACTTCCGAATTTTGCAATATGTGAGTATATAGGTAGCGTGAGTTTTATAGGTGGGAATATATGTATTATATGTGGGAGTACTTTTAGTGAGACGAATTTTTTTTTATTTTTTAGGTGGTAGGCTATTTGGCTACTTTGTGGTCTAATAATTAATATATTGTAGTCTCGGATTTTTGGTATTTAAGTGGACACGTAAAATGTAAAATTTTTTAATATAATGTTGTTAATTTTATTTGATTTTAAATAATAAAATAATATTTTATACTTAATGAATATAAGGTCAAATAAAATAAATAAAATACAAAAATTTTTACAACGTAATAGTCTTCTTTTTAATATAATATGAATTCATAATTGAAGTAGACAATAATATAATAATAATAATAATGATTTTAATAATATATAATATGTTATGATGCTCAATATTCGTAATAATAGTAATAATAAAATTAATAATAATGATAATAATAATAATAATAATAATAATAATAATAATAATAATAATAATAATAATAATAATAATAATAATAATAATAATAGATATATTTATTTATTTTTTATAATTTACAACTTGAAACTTCATACGTACGATCAAATGAAAATTCAGCTTTGCAATAATAATAATAATGATAATAATATATTTAATTATTAACTATTACGAGAAAAAAATCTAAATATGTATATCTTCGCTATGCGTATTCACGACAATGAAATTTTTTTTTCAGCTTATCGCTACGACATACGCACATACATAAACGCCACATATATCCTGTAAGGATTAAAGACGCTGATCGTTAGCTTATTATTTACAAAAAAGAAAAAAAGAACGTTGTTCGATTAGTTATTTTAGCCAACGATATAATTGCTAGTGCATTTGCGATAACTGTCGCTTGCGCAGATAAGTTTATGATTGCAATGAGATTTAATTTACTTATATCTATATTTTTCTACGCACAGCTTGAAAAAAAAATTTTTTTTTATTCATTGCATCTCAAATACACAGATTGATTAATTTTATTTTTTCTGACCCGCATTGCCGTTTACATTTATTTTTCACCCTCTTTCTTCCTTTATCACAGATATAAATAAATGTATCTTTACATCAAATGTACACGATTTTTTTTTTTTAAATTGTTTATTTTTTATTTTAATCATTCACTTACGAAGATTCCCTTGTTTTCGTTAATTTTTATCATTTTTTTTTTGTATAAATTATATATAATTACGCTCACTCAGAATGATTATCATAATTCTTATTCTAAAATCGATTCACAATTTTATTAATCCTTTGATTTTTCGTTAAAGGAACTTGTTAATGAATTCCGGCCAAATATAATCGTGGTCGACTATCAAATTTGATTTTCCTTTACATTTTTTATTTCGAGAGTAACCAATGATATGTTTCGCGATAAATCAATATTTTTCATTTAATTTTTGTCTACCAAAAAACTTATCAATTTTTCATACGCATACTACATTGTAGATTAATCAAATTTGATCGACAACTTTGAAATTGCAGCTCCCTGATTAATTAAAGACAAACAATAAAATTGTAAAAAAAAAAAATTTATATGTATTCAACGCGCGCTGGCTCCTAATGACAAATATATACGTATAGGTATGATCGGTTCCGTTCTATTATTGCACCATATTATTATTTTTTTCTTGTATCTATTAAAAACGACAATGTTACAATTAATAAATATGTGTGCTACATGTGTGAAATTTTTTTTTTTATATTTTATTTTATTTTTCTTATTAACTGCATATCGATATTTTGCTTTTTTTTATTTTCACTATGTGCGACGGTATAATGATCATTCTTGTGTTAATAAATTGCTACTGCAAAAAGACTTGGTAATACAACACATGTATTCATGTAGAGTATATATATAATATACGTAGGGGCTTAGAGAGCTTTTTTTTTATTGCGTTTATATATTGTTAATGCGACAGTTTTTATCATTATTTTTTTCATTTTTCTATTTATTTATTTTCTTTAAATGTTATGTTTGCATGTATGTATGTTATTTTAAATTTTATTTATAATTATTCGCGTTTTTTATTTTGGCGAAATTTTTCGACTTGTTCAAGTTGTATTTTAATTTTTTTTTACTTTTTATTAAATAATTACCATCAGTCGACGAATTTCTCCATTCAAGAAAACGCTATTCGGTATTGTTTTTATTTATTTTTTTTCTTCTCTAATATTGACTTATGCCAGTGGAAGCCAGCACGATTCTCGCCGTCCCCCACGTTAGCACCTGACAATATAACAAAGGACTCATATGAAGCTCAACGAGCCAAAAGCTTGTCTCGCTATATAGGTATATTTATGCACCATTCGTCCATTAAGAAACGATTCAGTCTACTCTGAGCCAAGTGGAGGGTTGATTATTGATTTTAATTGGATAAGAGAATATGGTATGGAATTTGCAATGATAATTTCCATTTGTGTAGGATTTATTATTTTTATATATGTGTGTCATCTTATAAGATATGATGATTTTCGGATAAGCTGTGGTTTGTTTTATGGATTGCTAATGCAAAAAATCGTATCTGTTAAATTGGAGACAGCGAGATATTTTAATAATTAAAATAAATAAGAGCTAATTCTTTTTTTTGCAATGCTTATTTTATTGCACTGTTTATTAGCATTACTTTTGTGAATTATTATGCTCGTTAAATAAAAATTTAATCTTAGTAGATAGACAACTTTTTTTTTTACATTGTCATAGATATGCAATCTTAAATTTCTACAGGTATTTACATTTCTTATTTCGTATAATTAGATCTTAAGAATTAGAAAAAACATTATTTCGATTTGTTTTTAAAACACAGACTTTTTATTTGTTAATGCTTACATGTTTCGTCGGATGTTAATTTATAATGATATTGTGACTGTATTTGTTACTTGGTTAAAAATTTTAAAAATTTGTTTTTCAAACAATTAAAAAGCAATATTGTCTAGTAGTATATTATGTCATTGAATAATTAATTAAAAAATAAAACTTAAAAAAAAAAGTTAATTTTAAATTTGCAAATTTTTTGGAAAATATACGAAAACACATGCAAAAATCATAAATATAGATTTCAACAAAATTAAAACAAATGTATTATTCCGTTGAATGTATTCGTTTATTAATAATGGACAATAACAAATCTTACATCCTCAAATTAAAAAAAAAATACAGTAGAGACACGCTTTAAAGCTCGTGTTAATCGGTCGTGCGCAAGCGCGACTTTTTAGTATATTCAATAATTTTATATTTATATATATTTATCAATTTCATACGTAAGTAACGCTTTTCTTTTTCTTTATTATGTCTATATCTCATAATATTCTCGTCTAAAATTCTTATTATTTTTTTCTTTTAATTACTCATTCGCTGTTTATGTGACAATATTTACAATAAGACTCCTCGCGTTTGGTCATCATACCACGCATGATTGTGACTTTAAACATATTAATAATAATGATAATAATAAATTGTAATAATAATAATAATAATATTAATAATGATGTAATAAAATTAAAATAATCATAATAATATTAATAAAAATGACAATATAACCAATAACAACGCAATTTTTTTTTTTGCCGAACCATAAACGAGGTGCCGCTGCTATAATATGCTTGCTTTGCACATTGCCCATTATGTTATTACACACATAAATACATATGCATGTAAATTTGTATGTACTATATAGATCTGTTTGTGGAGTGCGAGTCTATGTTTGCATTTGTTTGGTGTCTCTACTCGCTCTTATTTTTTTTTTTTTTTGTACCCCTATTCTCATTTTGAAGAGCGTCTGGAGGTATGTATATTTTTCTCGAATTTTTTTTTGCAAAACAGAGAAAGAAGCTGGTAGAGTTAAAACAAACGAGTGCCCGTCGATCACTATCAAGGTGAAACTTTTAAAAAGTGACGGGCTTGCAGGACGAGAGAAAACGACGCGTAGCAGCGTGATACAAAAGGGTGTAGGTGTAAGCCAAGAGATGGTAGTACGACGTCTTTCACAGGGCGGAAGCGCTTTCCACGCGACTCAGAGCAAATATTACTATACTCCTCTGATATTCTCTATCTTTCTCTCTTCTGTGGCTAGTGTGGGAGCTGAGACGTCGTCGGATCGCTATGCTTTCTCATATAAGCGAGTCGCAGGCCGCTCACCGACGGCCATTATTCCGCGTTGCTTTCTTGGCCACACCATATTCCCACTTCCTCTCACACGCCTTGACTCCCACTTGTAAATCTCCAGAGCTAAGCTCTCGAGTGCTCTCCTAGCTCCTCTATACCACCACAGCCGTTACAGTATCACTGCTGATGATACTGCGTGTGTGTGTGTGTGTGTATATTGCGAGAAGCTGAAGGATATCACTCTGTATTTTCTAGATCGCTAGGGTTCCGCTTTCCATTTCTTGGACTGCGGTTGACCTGTAACAAAAAATTGGAAAAATGCTGGGTTAGTTAAAGTTGATTTTTTTTTTTTTAAGATGTGAGAAAAATTTTACAAAAACAAGGGGGTTTAAATTAGATGCTATGCGTATTTGATTTTAAATTGCTTTTATAAAAATTTATATTTTGATAATTTTATTGTGTGTATTTTAGTTAGTTGGAGTTCAAGTGAACAGACTTTATATCATAGTATGAGTAAAATAAAAAAAAAATATGCACTATTTAAAGCCGATTGGAAAAAGTACCTTACACCTCTACACGTAAATTTGAAGCCTTTTTGACACCAAAGAAAGTGTATTTCAGCTATAGCATTAGAAAGGTCAGAACGATAGAATCTGGAATCGAACTCACAAACTACAGGTTGCGAAACTTACATTCTGATAGTTGCGCTACACTAGCATGTAGTTTATTCTTCTTTACTATCTTAATTAAACATTTGATTATTTAAATATACTTATTTGATAATATTTATAAAGTTTAATGCTTTTTATTTACTTATTTATTTATTTGTTTAAATTAAATTAAAATTTTATAAATTGCTTGAACTCTTTATATGATAATCTTAGGAAAATATGATATTATTAAGCAAATCAACAATTTAATGATCTCTTAATCTCTCTGTACCATTCATAATTGTGTATTTTTGTTTAAATAATAATGTGATTATTTGTAAGGTGTGACATGGTTCAGACGACAATGATTTTGAAATTCAAAGTCTATTAAGTACTGAATGATTCAATAAATGAAATTATTTATTGTACAATGACGCGATGGATTATATGAAAATGTTAACGATAAGCAATCATGTTAATGATTAATTTTTATTGTCTGCTACGAGTTGTAACTGCCTCAAATCAATGTTCTATCAATATCAAAATTAAATGAAACGTCGTCTGTGACCTAAAAATGTATAAAATTTTAGACGGATATTTGATAAGTTGGCTAGACGATGGCTCAAATATTTTTTTACAAAATTTATGTTTGTTGTACAACTATGAAAAGTAAGAGGGAAATAACAAGTAGTAATGGAGAACTGAGGTTGCGAATTATGGATTGGATTGCAGTAGAACTAAATTGTGAAATTTTATTTTGCTATCTATCGAGGCATAAAAATTTTATGTATATAAAAAAAGATAAAATTAATACAAAATATCAATTGTATTGTACAACAAATATGATTTCACATTTTAAATTTTAACGATTATACACTTTTCATTTTAATAAAATAATTTATCAAACGTAATATTCATATTATACAATGACATATTATTCTCTATTTCAAGATTTAATTTTTACTATCTGATGAAAAAATCAATTCAATAATCATTAAAACAACTTTTTTTTTCATCCAGTAAAATATGTAAGCTATTCTAATAATGCTAACAAAATAGAAGTTATAAATTACAAAAGAATTAAACTATTAGTATATACTTTCTATTTTGTATAGCCAAGTTTGATTGACTGAAGCATCAAATAAATCACGTGTGTGTATATCACTTGTTTCAAGAACTTCATTAATCATAGTCAATAGCGAGCCAGTCAAAATAAAAAAAAAATAAAACGTATAAGCGTAAGAGATAATATATACGAAAAGACAGATATCACCAAAGAAACAGGCATTTCATACACTTTGTAAGTGTTGGGACAGCACGAAACAGAAAAAGAAGGAAAAAAAAGGATATATCGCGTGCAATCGAAAAATCCATTTCCATGACTATACGGTATGAGAAAGAGAGAGAGAGAGAGATTGTTGTTGTGTGTCAATCCAGTTTATGGGCTTTATCGTTGGGAATGGCAATAATATTCTTGTAACACTAATTATTCGATAGGATAAATTGATTGAGTTATCCAGAACGTAGTGTGTATGGTGTGTGTGTGTGAGTGTGTGTGTGAGTGTGTTATACCCCTCGATTATTCAAGTTATTCAATTGCATAACTGGCTGCTTTTAACTGCCTCGCTGATTAGATTGAGCAACGAGAGGAGAGTATATGTATATTATATAGTTGGAATAAAGTGAAAGAGAGAGAAAGATAGTGATAAAATATATATATGGAAAAGGAAAGAGAAGGTGAGAGACAATTAGTTTATAGAGTCTGATATAGCGGGTGTGTGTGTGCAAGCTTGATTGTAGCAATCGATTCTGATATGATTAATTTTAGCAATTATAGATTTTCGTGTCAGTTTAAACGTCAATTTTACTTTTGTGGCCTTGACACTTTTTTCTTTTTTTGCTAGTAGTATGCCAAATTTTGTATAGATACACGTAAAACAATTATTGTCATAAAATACATAGGTCAAGTCACAATTAAAATAACGATCTAAATATTATCAATAACAATTTTAAAAATACAAAAGAAAAATATTATTTAAAAATCCAAACAAATAATTAAAAATGAAAAACTTGCGGAAAACCAAATCTCCAAAATACCTACAACCATTAAAAAAAAAAGCATAGTTCACAAAACTCGTACGTAATCATTCAGTCACAATCTAAGCGCCTTTACTTACACACTCATCGATTCAAACGCATATCCTCCAAATTCTCATTCTCTCTGTCCCTCTCTCTTTTTCTCTTTTTCTCTCAGCATAAATTCCATCGACAACGACGACGACTCGACTATTATAGCCATTTACACGAATAAAAAAGGGTATATAGTGAAAAAAGGGGATGGGAAGGAGGAGGGGTTATGCAGAAGTCGCGGGGATCGCGATTCACGTCGGGTGGGATTAAAGGGTCGACCGCGCGCGTGGGTATGTGCCGCTCGTTAGGGAGAAGCGCGAGAGTAACAGCAGCAGCAGCTGAAACTAAGAGTGCGCAATGGTATTATCGGTTGTGTCGATCGTTTCGTCGCACTACTACTTTTGCTGGAGTATTAACTATATGCTTATGCTGAGTACGATGTGTGTTTTTGCATTAAGATAATGTATATATGTACACATGTTTCGTGTGAAGCTTTTGTATAAATGTATCTAAATATTGCTAAATTTGTATTATGTGTTAAATTTTGTGATTGTTGCTGTTTGCGTGGAAGTAGTTATCTTTTAGCACTCCCTCAAATTTTTTTAATTTATTATTAATTTAATTAATTTTTAAATTCAAATTTGTAAAGAATTATAAAGAAAATTTGAATATCTTAAACTAAGAATGCGAATTATGAAATAAGATTTTAATCTAACGTAATCTCTGTATCAGTAGAAAAAGTCAGATACAGTAAGACAAGTAATATTTGACATCTATAAAACAATAAATAAAATATATTCCTTAAATTCACGCTCTATATCATACAGGTACATATCATCTATATAAAAGCTACATACAAAATATTTATACATAGGTACGAGAAAACGAGCAATAACCAAGAAAGACAAGCGATAATCATCAAGAGTGTAGATATACATATACATATTATATACGCCGTCGGTAAAAACTATAAGAGAGAAAGAATCGTACACAGAAACACATTATACTATACTCGAGGGAATTATTAACGCGTGTATATAGGTATAGTATAAGCTTATATTTACCGACGGCCGTCGGCATATTAAAAGCTACACCATCGCGTATGGTAGTATAGTGACACCGTGAAAATCGCCAATTAGCTGTGTATATACGACACCACGCACTTGTTACCATACACACACATACTCACTATGAGAACACTAGGACAGAATCTTTTTTCAATATGTCTTCGCACTTTGTTGCTTGTGCTATGAGTGAGGAAGGGAGAGGGAGGAGGAGGAGGAGGAGAAGAAGAAGAAAAAGAGGGGACGAAAAACCGGTTAGTTGGAAGAGTTCTTGTCAGCACTGACGTTCTTTTCCAACACTTCGTTTCTATGAGATGTAGTGGTAGTGAAGCTTTTTGATTACCTTGAGGAAAGTCCGTGTCAAGGGGGAGGTGCTTGTGTGTCTATGTGCATAATATATTTATGTTGTTGGTGAACTTGTAATAATATATGCATGGTTTAATTTGAATGTAATTTAAGTAACTAGTTTATTTTTGAAAATTAATTTCACTACATTTCAATTATATAATTATAACTGATTTATTTGAAAACTTTCATTTTTTTTATAAAATTATAGCAATTGATGAATAATCAAAGGGAATAAATAGGTATATCTAGGATGTTCTAACTCTCAACATTGATGAGAATATCACAGCTGCCGTTTCTAATGGCCAAACTCATCACGAACGCTCTCGAGTGCAGGAGAGAGAGAGAGAGAGCCATCAATTTCAGATTTACCCAGTGGCGAATGATTGATGGTATACGTTTGCTTGGGACGTATCCAATATATACACATAGTTTGTCATATTCAGATTTATTTGCTATATATAATAGCCAAGCAGTTTAGATGTTATTAGTTAAAGATATATTTTGATATATTTTATTAATAATAAATCGATGCGTTTAATTGATAAAAAATTTTAAAAATAATTGGTGAACGCTAAAATTTTGTTACTGATATAATTTAATTTTACTTTTTTTTTAATTGGAATACTTGTGGTAATATTTGGAAAAATCGTTTGTAATGAATTTTGGGAATTTACAACACGTGTGAAATATAACAATGCATGTTTTCGATGTTGGTAATAAATCGATTAATGAGGAAAATTTTCCAGCTGTGTTCTGACTCAAGTTTATGTACGAAATTTAAAAGAGGAAAAAGAAAAAGATGAAACCAAAAACAGCTTAGGAGGATAAGGTAAAAAGGCTTATGCTCGTGTGAGAAAAAGAGAGAGAAAGAGAAAGTGTGTGTGTGTGTGTATATGTGCGATGCAATAGGGATTAATCTTATGGATCGTGGAATCATTGGAATCTCGTTTGCTGGAGAGGCCTATATAGAGAAGGCGAGAGAAAGAAAGAGAGCTTGGTTTCTCGATCAGCCGTTTTTAACATACCTGCGATTTCGAATTACAATGCGCTTTTTCGAGTTTTACTGGTCGCGTATAGAAAGAGAGAGACCTTTCTGTTATCTCGGGTTTCTCAGGGCCGTTTTTGGCTTTACCTTTACCGCAGTGTTAATTTTTTTTTTTTTTTATTGAACGTTTTTGCAACCCTGGATAAACAAATTTTTCACGCACAAATTTTGGCTCTATTTATCGGAAGAGATAGTAAGGTTCCCACGAGTACGATAAATTGATGTAAGCAATAAATTTTGTTATTTAATTTAATTAAGGTAATAAAAATAATTTTATTTGTTGATGAAATGTTGCATGAAATTAAGAATAAACTTTTTTAGAACATTAACGTTTGCCTATTGTCAAATAATTCATTAAAACATGAGAAAAATTTTTTTAAAATACAAAATTCTTGTGCAATATTTAATTTGAATACAAAGAAATAATTAAAAGAAAATAAAAATGACCATGCAAATTTTTACAATTGTAAGTCGTTTCGTTTTAACGAGATGAATTTGTACGTAACCTTTAAAATTTATAACCGACTATATTTTTCAAGTCACTTTTTTATTTATCTGAAAAATTTTGAAAAGATTGTTTTTTTGAAAATTATAATACTGAAGTGGTAAATTTGTTTTCTAACATAGGTATTAGAAAAACAGAAATTCGTAAATTTGGTCCCGTAAAAATTATTGCGACAGTATTGATGACGAGATATTACGAAAGTTTGTACGCTTCTTTAGTGGTGAAAACACAATTTTAAAAAGAAACTGCTCAATTTCGTAATTCACAATTTCAACTATTTCTACGTTAAAATTTCACGTTCAACAAATAGTTTTACTTCATTATTCTTCGTGCAATTATTTTTGTTTTTACTATATTTATAATTATAATAAATCCACTCATACATTTAATTCACATAAATATGCATATCACAAACTCAAAAGGTACAACCAAAAAAATTATCATGACTTGTCAGTGACATTTACAACAAGTTGCTGAAAAGCCATATACGTACGCCATCCATTAGCCAGAATTAATTTCACGCCACTCATCAACTCAAGCACCGATCATACAAAAAAAAAAAAAAAAATCCGCAGCTTCTCTTTTTTAACATTGAAAACAAGCGAGTGTCACATCTAAAGCAATGCACAAACTGCATCCACTCTTCGTTATTTTTTTTTCTTCTTTTTGCTCGTACCAGAGCAGTAACTCATCCATCAATAAACGAGTTAAAAAAAAAAAAAGAGAGAAAGAGATGGTATGCTTGTCGATTGGAAAGAAAAGCCACCAGGGGCGCGGAATCGACAACGTGTAAATTTTCAAGCTGTATATATATAGCTCAAGCGATTTATCGTTAAAAGTCTCAGCTGCATAAGCCGAGTAGTGGGTATATACAATATATAAAGCGTTAAACGATATTCGCGTCTGCCGAATGCCATGAGCGAATTTAATTAGAGATTGCAAACGGGATGCTGCTGCTGCTTCTGCTACTACATACTACTCGCTCTCCTCCTCCTCTACTCTTATACTCTTCTCTATATTACCATGGGCTTATATTGCGCGTCGCGGTAGCTCTTCACGAAAATTTGCATTTAAAGATGCAGCTGGTGCGCGAATGTGAAAGAGAGAGATGGTACTTTGAGAACGTTGAGGGTTTATTGCCAATAATTCCGTTATCCTTTTAATCAACTTGCCTTCTCAACTCAAGTTCATTGAGAAGAAAATTAATCTTTGCTGAAAATGTTGTTTGTAATAAATCGGTATATGGTATAGTGTGTTTGTGTACACTAAAGATTGTTTTTTTCTTTTCTTTTTTTTATAATGAATCTTTTTTATTTTTTTACTTTATATTGCAACATAGATATTTAGTTTCAACATTCACATGACTTTTTTAATCAATATATCTTGTTTGATTGATGCAATGAAGATTTTATTAATTGAATTATGTTGGAATGTTAGATACGTAAAAAAATCTTTATTCATAAGTTAATAACCATTTAATACTGTAAATTTTAATAAAAATAAAAAAAAAATAGCGATCCCGTAAAATTATTACTTATTTTTTAATATTCAATATTTTCTAATGATCACGATCAAACGGAACAATCTAAGAAATACTTATTGCACAGAGCAATTGCAATAAATTTAATTCACCATATGCTAAAAAAAAAGGATCTACAACTCAAAAAAAGTCTCATAATAATTATGATCGTTTCGAAAACATCTAGCAAAAAAATCTTATACATCAGTTTCTCCTTTCCTCCAATTCTTTTTTTTCTCTTTCTTATAACAGCATCTCTCTCTCTCTCTCTCTCTCTCTCTCTCTCTTTCTCTCGCACACGCGTGTGTACACGAAACGTATGTACACACAGAATAAGGTACAAGCCCATTCATGTATTACCCCCGGCTAAGACATAACTCTTTCTCTCTCTCTCTCTCTCTCTCTTTCAACCACATTCACGCAATACACAAACACACACACACACACTTCTCTTTCAATGCGCGTCCGAACAACAATTTAATCCTAGGCAATAATTCACGCAAAGATGAAAATCGAGTATGTGTGTGTGTTGAATAAGACCGAGCCACGCGAGAGAGAGAGAGAGAGAGAGAGAGAGAGAGAAAGAACGACCGAGTGCAAAGTAGAGAGTAACCCAACGTGTGGTTCACAACAACCCAGCGGCGCTTGCACGCGAGAATTTTCACCTCTCTAAATCGCGCGGCAGCGGCGTCGCACACGAGTATAGCAAGTAAGCAAGCAAGTAAGCAGCCAACTCGAAATATCACTGGCGAATCGAAGTGGACGTCTTGGTTATTTATATATAAGTTAAGGTAGAGCTCTGCTATATATACTACATTTATGTATAAGTATAGGTATAGACCTATAAGCTATATGTATACACAGAGTTGAGATCGGTCACGTTTGTCTGCATACACATATAGGTACGTGTATGTAGCCATAAGGGTAGGAGGAGGAAGGTGTTCGCGCGCGACTCTCGTGCTTCTTCTTCTTGTCGCTGCGGGGGGAATTATGCCGTCAAAGCACCCCGTCGTGTGCGCCGAACATTTTGTCGCGGATATTCATAAATAAAAGGGAGATGAAGAAAAAGAGAAAGAGTATAGGAGGAAGGAAAGTTGGTATACGATTTACCTTTACCCTGTACCAGATCGTTTCTGAGTGTGGATGTGTATCTGGGATTCAAATGCTTGTGTGTGTGTGCGCGTATATTTGTGTGGACTCAATATGGGGTCTTATATACGTGAGAGAGAGAGAGAGAGAGAGAGAGAGAGAGAGAAAGAGAGAGAGAGAGAGAGAGAGAAAGAGAAAGAAAGCGATAACGAGCGCTAACTTGTTGCGGAGAACGATCGACGATGTGAACTATACTTATATATACTGAAAGAGAGAGATATCGTTTTTGTATGTACCTACTATTGCGATTTATCGTTCGACACCCTTCCCTATACTATATAGCTGGGTGTATAGCTGTGGATGACCGAGAGAATTTTATGTTTAGAAAATATTTGATGGATGGGCAGGAGATTGTTGACTTATGACACTTGTATGGTGATGTTTATGAGTGTGGGATTGGAAATACAATCAGGTTAAACAATTTTTTTAATGGAACCAAGAGTTAAAAAGTTGATTAGAAATTAAATAATTAAATATGATTATTTGAAAAATATGTTTGGAAGAGACATTTTTTTTTTATTAGATGCTAATCCGCGGTAGCTCTCTACGGTAGTGCGTCATTATGCAAAATTTTAATGAAATACAGTTATACAAATATTCAATAAAGTCTTTCTTGAGAAAATATTAATTTTTAGTTGAGATTTATGATACATTCGCGAAGATGAAATAAAATATATATATATATATATCTTAGAAGCGATTTTTTAATAAATGAATATATCCTGACAAATATTAATTTCAACAGCTAATAAATAAGAGAAATCCTTTTTTTTTTAAGAGGAAAAAAAATTAAGCAAACATATTATCCACGCCTTGCTCAATCTTTACAAAGAATAGAAAAGACCTGTCTTAATAACTTAGCAACCAGTTTAACCTTATAGCTTTATTAAAATTCAATTTTTCGCAAGTCAAATGATGATCATCCGTAAAATATAAGAAGCATAAAGAAGGTTAAAAAGTCATTAATGAGTCATTTATAAGTTCCTAAAATATAAAATTTATGTACCGGATCCTCAGCTTGATTCAAGAAAACACGACCGACGTGTAGTTTGCTAACAGAAAATGAAAAAAAAAAAACAGTTGAGCAAAAATAGCCAAGAGGATGAGAAGAATCCTATTCGTATCCTTAATAAAAAGATCCATAAACCCCACGATTGTAAAGTGCTAGTAGAAGAAGAAGAAGAAGAAGAAGAAATGATCTTCCTCTGGTATACACAAAAGTTTTGTTGGTCCATACGAATATAAAGGATGAAAAGGGACGAATGAGATAAAAAAAAATAAAAAAAAACTACTACTACTACTACTACTACTGCTATATTTTCTCTCTGACCAGCAGAAGCAGTTTGATAAAATTTATTAAGAATACTATTGAAAACCTTTCGCGCATCTTTTAGTCAGCCATTACATATATATCGCCTTAAGGAGGAGGAGGAGGGGAAAGATGAGAGAAAGATCATTCGCAAATAAACACGACCACCTCGATCGATCCGAAAAGACCCTTTGGAGAATCATTCTCTAAGGGGCTTACTCTCTTTCTCTCTCTCCTCTAGTAGCAATTAAATATCCGCACAGCTAATTGGCAATTACCACGGGCGTTGAGGCTTATACATATATATACCTTTTTTTTCAAACCTACCAGGTAGTAGCCTCAAGAGATGGCCATTCGCGAGCATTTTCTTTTTTTTTTTACTTCTTTCTTTTTTCTTTTTAAGCTTACCACACTATTCTTTTTTTTTTGTGGATATAAAGTCCAGTTTAGGAAGTTATATCTCGATTTTAGCTTGGTTCTCTTGAGATGTTATGAGCTTCATGCGGATATGTGGACATACATACATATACATATGGTCGACGAATGTGCGAATTTGACTTTTTTGCAAACGAGACTTTGAGGCGAATGTAAGTGAGGAGATGGAGAGATGGAGAGACAGGGGAATCAGAAAGGAACAAGGCGTGGAGGCAAGGTGACGACAGTCAGAAAACTAGTTTATTTGGGTCTTGGCTATAAATTAGGATCAGATTGCTAAGCCAGATAAGACTGTCCCGCTAACACTTGATTCTCTCTCTCTCTCTTTCTCTCTCCCTACCTAAAAAGATATTTGGCCAACTCTTTCTTCCCCCCCCCCTTTTTTTTGGTCTTTCTTTTAGAGGCCTTACTTCATTCATTCTTTTTTTATTTTTTTCGTACTTTGATTCGTCTCTCTTGTCCAAACCTCTTTTTCTGTATTCTTATTTACACTTTTAAAACTTCTGAATTTTTCTTCATAAATAAAATCTAAACTTTTTCGAAATTAAATTCAATGATAATGTATTTATGAATTTAATATTGTGAAACTTTGGTGCGAATGAATTTTAGGAAGCAAAACTAACTTTTTTACTAGAGATAAATGATAGCTAATTATTTTTATACAATGGATTTTCTGAAATTGAAACGTAAAAATTGAAAGATCTTTTAAACTGTTGAAATTCAGAACATAATTACTATTTGCCTAATATTTATAAATTTATTGAAGCTGTACTATATCCAAAACAAAAATTTTTTATTGATTTAGTCAGTGGATAATAGCTTTCCTTGAATGCAAAAGAGGCATTAAAATAAAAATATTTCTTTTTTTATAAAGCTTTTTAATTCTGTCGTTGTACTATTTTAAGGACTAAAAAATTTATAGGACAATAAAAGACATCCAGATTGCCGTTATATTCCCGCGTTCTTGAGTCACTAAAACTGATTTCGTGCATCAAATGCGTCCACGCTTGAAAATTTTCATTTTTTTTTCATCTTTTTTTTTTTATTTTATAGCTATTTTTTATTAAAGTAGTCGCAAAAAAAATTTAGCTAAGATTTTAAGAAACAATCAAATTCTTGTAAGTTTAGTTTCATAAACCAAAAAATGAATGAATGAATGAGAGAGAGCAAGGCGTTATAAAAAGTAACAGCGGCAACTAATCTATCGAATGAATAACATAAGCCAATGAGAAGAGGAAAGAAAAGACAGGGTGACACAGTTTATATGCAGAAAAGAAAAAGAACAAGAAAGAAACAGAGAAAGATAAAAAGAGAGAGAGAGAGAAAGAGAAATACACACACTTTGATTCCATTCACTGATTGAAATCTCTGTCCATTTTTTACTGTCAAGAAGGTGGCGATAGTCGTTTACTTCTTTTTCTTTTTAGCTACCCACACGCTACTCAATGGTGTGGAACCCACAACGCGCTACTATACTATTATTTTAAGCTTACAACATCCGGACTTAACGACCAATCAACTAACTAGAATATTAATTTTTTTTATCGATTATTTTAAAATGCAGTTTCAAGCAGGAGACTAAAAGAAGAGATATAAGACCTGTTCTTTCGACCATGACGGATTGCAATTGGAATAACGTAATTTTATGATTACCGTTATTTTAGAGCGACTTATCATTTTAATCTGTTCAATCTAGCTTTTGTGTATTATTTTATTTATTTCTATAAGAACATATTATAAAAACAAGATCATTCTCATGAGTTTTATTAATGCACGAGTTAGATACAAAACTATTTGGTACTAACCGTAAAAAAAGTTGATGAACCTTGCCAAGTACTTGTTTATGGACTTAAACTGGCGACACAAATCCACTGCCCATTGTTTGAGACCTAAAACAAGATAATATTAAGATCGATCAGTCATAGTTTGATTTAAAATGTATGAAATCTTACTAGTATTAAATATAAAAAAGAGGTAATAAAAATAACAGTCTATGTAAAATATTTACTTCATCATTTTAAATTCTGATAGTTAAACCTTTTGTAATGAATTGAATTTTCTATCACAATCTCATTATTATTTTAAAATTGATAATCATCTAGAAAAATTTTATGCCATATGTAAAAAAACATCTATTTTAATCTATCATGATGACACCTGCTATCTATTTAAATCTTCGATTAAATAATAAAAATAACAGTATTAAAAACTGAAGCTTACCCTTTATAAAACGGCTTGAAAGCTGTATTAGCCTCCGTAGGCGGTAAACTGGCAGTGGTCTGATGCTGATGAAGTATCGATGCCTGAGCCGTGTTTGACGAAAAGTCTTTGTGCGGTGAATGATTTTGTAACCTCGTGCTATAATTGCCGTTTGAGGTTATGTTACCGTTATTCGGATTTTGCATATACGCAGCCGCAATTGCAGCTGATGCATAATGGCCGGGATTAACAGTTGCCCCATTATTGGGGGTACTGCTGCTGCTGCCACCAGGGCAATACCCGACTGGAGGGCCCTGGATCACCCCGTTCGGCGTAGCCACCTTCATATTGGGTGGTGTCTGTGGCGGGGTATCCGTACCAACCTCGGGAAACCCCGCCGCTGCCGAGGATGAGGCATTTGATACCGACGAACCGGACGATGAATTTGGATTATAATGAAGTTGACCACCCGACGAGGATGACAAGAAACCACCGTAACGAGCGCTGTTACTCGAGTAAGGCGCTGTCGCTGCTGACGATGGACTCATGGACGCAGGCGAGGGTAGAGCGAAGTTGCTGAGGCCGCCGGTGTTCGGATCAGTGGCGCCCCCACTTCCAAGCCAAGGCTGTTGCGAATGATGATGCGACTGCGTCGTCATGTGATGATGCTGTTGTTGAAGTTGCTGTTGTTGTTGCTGGTGCTGATGATGTTGCTGTTGCTGTACGTAATGTTGTTGCTGTTGTTGCTGGTGATGATGAAGATGATACTGATGTGGCGGTGGTGGAGTTTTGCAAGCTGCCGTATCGGCAAGTGACCAGATTTTGGGTTTCGTTGCTGGTATCGGTACACCAGCAGCATTGCATTCCGATTTCATACTTTCGTCTTTCATGTGATCTTCTGGGCCGTAAACTTGATGGTGATGGTGATGATGATGATGATGCATCGTGTGATGATAAGGATTTTCAACTGTTCTACGCGGATCATCCTCGAGATCTAAATCGTCCTCGTCGTCGAGATCTTTATCGTGTTGCATGTGTTCTGCTTTTACGTGACGCATTGGTTCTGTAAACATTGATGATAAAAAGAACAATTAAATTTCGTATTAAATTTTATGCAAATAATACAATTTTTTTTAATTATAGAGTAAGTATAATGTGTTATTTAATAAATTCTAATGCCATAGTTTGTCTAATGTTTTTCTTAAGTCATAAGCAAACAAAACGCAAACTTGGTAGTTACGAATTCAGTGGGCTTCGCAAAACGTCCACTTAGTTAACAGAGAAAAAACATTAAGAACTCCAAGTCTTTTGGAAGCTTAATTGTCACGAGTGAGAGAAAAAGTGATGGAGAAGGATATAAGGCAAGGAACGCGGGAGCGCGCGAGAGTGGAATATTGGCGTTAATGGCTCGTGGTCCCAGTGGTGTGAAAGCGAGACTCGAGGATGCGTGTCATTGTTGGGGATAAAATGAGAAGAAGTAGGATGAGGCAAGAGGCAGGAGGGGGGAGAGAATAGAGAAAGAGCCAAAGCGAGTTCAGCATAGCAGGGGTCTTGAAAATAGTTGCGTGGAAGGCGAAAGAGCTCTCTCTCTCTCTCGCCCCACAAGCTTTCTCTCTATTGCTTTATACGTAACCGAGGGATGCTGCGAAAAAGGGCGAAAAAGGGGGAGTGAGACACCGGGGCGCCGGCACTTTGGGGCGCAAGAGATTTTAGCTTCCCTCGAGTGGTCCTATTCCTTCTTTCTCTCTATCCGTATATCTATGTATGTATGTATATATACTTATATCTATATCTCTCCCTTCAAGCTTCGCTTACTCTATCTCTCTCAGCTCATGCGACCGAGCTCTTTTCTTACTTAGAACTATATATTGAAGCCTCTTGGGGCACTCGAGGATAGTAGCCCAGGACCGTCTGCCAGCAGCTAGTAGCAGCCTGCTAGCTGGCCAGCCAGCCAGTCAGTCAGTCAGTCAGGGGTGAGAATTTCATTAAGAGGTTCGAATGAGCCAAGGAGGCCGAGGGGTTCACTTGATGGCTCGTCAAGCGATAATTCCCATGCTGGAGGCGAGTAAGAGAGAGAAAGATATCAAATAGGACGACCCTTTGCCAGGGGAACGACGGAACGAAACGAGGCGTCAACGACTCTGCGCCTTCGGCTAGCTAACAAAGACGGAGCATCGTTGGCAAAGTGAGCAGTGAGAGGTATATATAGGATAAAGTGAGATGAAAAAGCTTTGGTTTAGGGTTGGTGATGGTAGTGGCGGTGGTGGTGGTAAAGTAACCCCTTATAAAGCGAAAGCTTATGGGGTCCAACTAAATAGATACTGCAGAAGAGTCCACAAGTGGCTCTTTAACTTTTGACCCTCTGCTATTGCTACTATGTTGGATGTATGTGTATATATATATATATTTATACTGTTTACTACTGCTACGTTGCTATCCGCACCGTTAATCGAATCATCCTGGACCAGCCGTTTCTTCTGATATATACTATATAACGTGACCGTTTATGTGGAACCCATAGAAATAAAATGACGCGTGACTATTAAAAGTTATTCAAATTAGATGGTATGAGATGATTATTTTATCAAGATGTGATAGTAAAAATTTTTTATTATACTCGTGCATAATTTATAGAAAGTGAAAAAGCTTATGCTATTTCAAGAATTATTTTGTTTTTAACTGTAAGATACTAGTCAAATTTAGGTATGTTTCGGGCACTCTATTTTAACCTATGTCTATGCAAGCTATGCTGCCTTTTATTATTTTATAATATTTTCAAGTAAATCTATTTCTTAATCCATAATCTTAATTATTAATTTCACGGCTTCTTTTATCAAAGCCAAAGCAAACCCTTAAATTTTCATAAAAATTAGTCTTTATCTCATTAAACAAAATCAAGTCAATCAACCACCTACCAAGCTTTCACAACAGCTAAGTGATTCTTCGAAATGTGCTCTTTTATTCTTAATTCACCAATACAAATCTTCCTTCGCTGAAGGGAATATAAAAGAAGATAACTTAGCTATATATAGCTTCAACATCATGACTGCAATAATCAACCTCTGAATGGTCTACATATTCGCATAAGAGAAAAGACTGGCCTCGATCAAAGGTCGTATCAGTTGAACGACACTCATCGTCGTCGTTCAAACAAGCTGACGAGAAAGCAAGAGAGAGAGAGAGAGAGAGAGAGAGAGAGAGAGAGAGAGAGAGAGAGGGAAGGTTCGTTATATATGTGTGTATATACCACACGTGTCGTCTTTCGTGAGACGAAGCCAGGTGGAAACTGCACTCTGCTCTCGTTGCCTTGGTATACAATATAGAAAGCTTGGAGGTATATAGAGTGAAAGAGGAGCATACGAGTGTATATAGAGCCAGAGTCAGGGGAGTTGGGAGGAAAGGAAAGGAGGGAGAGAAAGATAGAGTGTGAGAGGGTAGGGAACAGCAGCAGCAGATATTGGCCAATGTGCGGCAGAGTAATGGTGGCCATAGGAGGCCTCCATGCCATTCGTCTCGCCGTGGGCGCCGATACATCAACGTATATAGTATGGGTACCTATGTGTATGTTGCTGCTGCTGCTGCTCTGGCTGTGGTTGTGTGTAATATCGTGCGCGCCGCACCACACGGTTCTCTTTCGCGAACTTTACCGCATGCGCGTCTCCCTTCGCTCTACTCTCTCTCTCTCTCTCTCTCTCTCTCTCTCTCTCTCTTACACGAGTATGTATGTATGTATGTTGGTATGTATGTGTCTACATACACGTGTACCACTTGTATTTCCCTACTCTTTTTCGCTTACAGTCCCGTATACTCTTACTCTACGTCTACTACCGCGATCTTGTATGTGCTGCGTATATTATAGTGTGAGCAAAACGACGAACGAACCAACTCTGAAGCAGTCTGAAGTTGCGAGTCAGAGAAGGAGGTGGTGAATCGAGCTAGAGGACATTGGTTCCTTGTAGCGAATGGGTTACTTATACATACATATAGCTATGTAACAGCCGCACCCTCTTACAAGCTATGTATATGTATATGTCTACCTTTCTCTTTTCGCTTGCGAGCTTTATTTGTAGGTATCTCGGGATCAGGTTGATCGTAGATGAGCTTGGGTGTAGGAAATATCGTAAGTTGTTATTAAAGAGTAAAGATTTAATGTCATAGAGAGAGTATGTTATGAAGTTATAAATATTCAAACGCGATAAACTTTTACATGTGAACGTAGAATTACATTTTAATTCTAATATTGGAATATAATAATATTGTTAAAAACAAAAAAAAATTACTACGGTCGTCTGAAGTGAGTACCGAATTTTCTAACTTGCATTAACTCAAGAGCCAAACTTTCGATCAATCTTGGAAAGAAGAAGAAAGAAAAATAATGCACCCGACCACACGAAAGACCCACGTCACACATACAGATGAAAGAAAAGGGCGAGGCAAAGACTCTCACCACAGGGGGAGTAAGAGTAAAAGAGAGTCACTGGGATATACCCGAAAAGGAGAAAGAGCGAGAAAGGCCATTAATCTCCTTGGTCGTACGAGTATGTATGTATGTATGTGTATGTGTATGTGTATATAAAAGCGCATTCGCGCGGCAACCCGCAACCCGTCACTGTGTTTACCCACATGTGAACCATTATGTCCGCCTACGCGATATATAAAGGAACTCCCAGGATCTTCTGTAATTGTGTATATAGGTATATATTCATTGGGAATCTCAGCTGGATGAGATTCACTTATTCGCCTCTGGCAATTGGCTTTTTCAAAGGGGGTTTATGCTTAGAGGGTTTTTGGAGGTAACGAGGTGTGACGAATAAGTGTGTGGATTAGAATTGGTGTTTTGATTTGGAGATGGATGAGTTTATGGATTTTTGGAATTTTTATGTTGTTTGGGAAATAGTATTAGAATGAAGGAGTTAATGTGTGTAAAGAGAGTTATTTCACTTGTTTCTATATAATGTATATATACATTTTATTGGATAATATTTGTATCATAAAGTTAATGACTAATAATTGAGATATCACAAGTATAAACAAAACATCTTTTAATACATAAACAGAATGTATCAAAGTAAAAAATATTTGATTACGTTGATTGAATATTTGCAAAGTAATAATTTGTAGCCACTCAAATACAAATAAGGGTGTCTCATCCATAAGTGAGAGTGTATAGGTATATATTTGGGGATGGGAAAGGAAAAAAGGTCACAAGACCGGATCGATTATTTCATTAAGCACAGCAGGGGAACGATTTGGCTTGATTTCAAATCTACTTTGCCACGTGGCAGATGGCTTTTGACGGATTGTTGTAATGAATATGTGATGTCATTTGTGATAGACGGAGTTGGTACTAAGAGAATTTGAGTTTCGTTTGACTTACAATGATTTTTAGGTGAAGATAATAGATATTGTTTATTTTTTTGTTGGAAATAGTTTTTATAATAATTGTTAGATCAATTGTTTCTTATAAGATTATATTATTTTTTGAAAAATATAAACTCATTAAAAAGTTTAAAACAAAGTATGGCCTCAGTTAATTTTAGACTATTTACATTTTATACAATTATAATTACAAAATTTAATGTAATTTCAATTTAATCAGATAAAAGTTTAGAGAAATTTAAAACGAAATGTAATTAATCGTAATTTATTTTTTGTTAAAATTACTATTGTTATATAGGTTAACGAGAAAAGAAAAAGAAGATTGACACATCGTAATACGTTTTGCTGATTAATTATAAAATAATAGATTCAATTCTGTTTATATTTAATTCACGATTCAATTGGATAATAAAAGAAAAATCTTGTTCGTTTAGATGTATTCTAATATAATTATACCATGTCACTTTGAATGAAATACTTTGTAGTATTAATCATCTATTTCTATCAAACTATATCTCATAAAAAAAAAATCAAAATAATTATATATTTCTTACCATTATCATCAAGACCTTGCCTCACATCATCAACACCTCGATCCGTCCTATTATCCTGAACCATATCATCCTTATCCTTATTATCCTCAGAATCAGTAAGCGCCGCATCGTCATCATCGTCTGTTTTATTCTTAGGCTCCCACGTCATTTTATTTTCTTTTTTTAATCGTCGCCTCGCATTTGCAAACCACGTCGAGACTTGCGTTAACGTCATCTTCGTAATTATCGCAAGCATTATTTTTTCACCTTTCGTTGGATACGGATTTTTCTTGTGTTCGTTTAGCCAGGCTTTTAGAGTCGCCGTTGACTCTCTTGTCGCGTTTTTTCGCCTTGCTGCTAAATCGTAGCCTGCACCGTATCTGAAATTTTAGAAATGAAGATTTTTTTATGAGAAACTTTATTATTAAATATGAATCAAGTTATTATTTAAGATTGAATAAAATGAAAGATATAATAATGTTATGCTTATGATTTTCTTACAGTCAATTAAAACCAAAACATTACTCGAGATTTGAGTAACTACGTAGTAAAATATACATAGGTACATCCCGCAAGTATAAATCAACTCGCGTAAAACAATATTTTCGCTTCGTTAGATACGGAAACGAAAAGGAGGGTCTTAATACACATACACACACACATACGTATAGAGTCTGTGGATATTATGTCGAAAGCTTGGATAAAAATATTGACGCAGAGCAAAGTTGGGTCAGCATCAAGCAAAAAGAGCGTTATATAGCCAAAGAAAAGAAAAAGAGAAAAAAATGAATATACAGTCTATTCCATTATTATTCCCCTATTTTCATCCCCTATCCCATGACTACGAAATCAATTCATCTACTTCGATCAATCAATGTTTTATCGCCTCCGCATAATATGAGGTTCTCTTTTCTCTTCTGACTCTTCTCTCCCTTTTAAGTCCAGTATACAGCCTCTTCTGCCACTTTTCTCTTATATTTCTGTTTTCTCCTGTTTTAGTCTCTCTTCAACTCGCCCTTCTGTTTCCAAATATTTATCGGGGAAAAAAGATATATTGAAAGCTTGTGTATACCCTTGAGATTTTTTGAACTCGTATACGTGTATAAATACGTGCGTGTGGGTATTCAATGTCTTTTTTTCTTCTTTTTCCTATAAAAATTTCTTTTTTTTCCAGGATTCTGGTTTGTTCCCCCTATTTTCTGGGTCTGGATATATTTTTTTGTGTTATTTCATGCGTATCACATTGATTCGGTTATGAATTGATAGTTTTGATTTTTATGGCTGTATATAATGTCAAGATGAGTATATTATATACTTAATCTTATATTTCGATATGTACTTTTGATGGTTCTTAATTCAAATGTAATTAATTACATAAAACATATTTTGCAATTCAATTATTAAACTCAAAATTAATTGATCGAAAATATTTAAAAAAAATTTTAATAGTTAAAATGCATTTTACTTTTCCTGTTGTTTTTACCAAACATCTCAATTTATCCACCATCCGACGGATGGTTCCACGCATGCACACACACACACGTCTCTATCCGTGCAGAGAAAAAGTAACAGTAAGAAAAAAAAGAAGCGAAAAAAGAGAGACTAAGAGATGAGGGAGACAGGGAAAGAGAGACGTATAGAGGGAAAGAGGTCGAGGGGTTGATACTATAGTATACGCATATATAGGATACGAAAAAAGAGGGTGGTGCAAATATATATATAAAGCGAATAAACCACTCGTCTCTCCCCCTCCCCCAATCTACCTCCCACAGAATCTATCCCACCTCTCTCTCTCGGTACTTCGCATCTCACCCCTGAAGCGGCGTGATTCCATCAGACTCCCACTCACCGCACTCACTCACCGTAATGGCGATCCGATCGATTCTCTCTCACACTCTTTCTCTCTTATACTCTTTTTCCCCATCTCTAAACCAAGCTTTCATCTATATACATATACCCTACTCGCGACTACGTTGCCACGTGCAATATATATCCATACTCACTCACATACACCTACATTTTAGCGTATAGCCTAAAAAATATTCAACAAACCAATCCAGCGTATATGTATATATGAATCCAGGCACATTTTTCACTGCCAATCCGGACACGCGCTGCAGTTTTCTCTCCCTTATACTTGCGAGCTTTTTCACGTTATGTGTGCGGAGAAGAGAGAGAAAAGAAAAAAAGAGGGGAGAACTTGTGCGTCGATAAAGTGATTCTGAGGATTTTTGGCTAAGCTGGATACTTTTTTTTTTTTATTTTTCATTTTATTCCTGAGTGATTCTTGCGTTAAAAAGGATTTTTGGAATATCAAACATTTTGATGATTTGAGTGAGATTTTTTTTAAGTGCAAGTATTTTGCAAGAGATGTGTTTATTATAAATTTTTAACTGTTTTTTAATTAAGCAAAAGTAATTATATGTGATAATTAAATGTCAATAATATGTGTGTTTGTCAGGTATCAGTAGTTAAAACCTGTATAGCTAATCGTCGCTCGTTTAAAATAAAGAAAACAAACAAGCTACGTCACTCAGAATATGCACTTAACTATATACATTACAGAGCTTTTAACGCGTCAGTCATCTCAAATGCAGGCGTTCAAAAGACAAAAAAAAAGAAAGAAAAAAAAACAAAACACAAGCGGTAACTTTGTCACATATTGATATTACAAAAGCAGAGATGCAAAGAACCTTTCTCTTTCATGTCTTTCATCTTTCTCTCTCTCTCTTTTCGTCGCATGTTAGTTCATATACACGTACACTGTATTTGCACATGCTAAAAGTGACTACTCGTCTGTCGCGACAATATCCCATCCCCCCTGTTTCATCTCGTTTTCTCAATTAGCGCAAGCATCTCTCGTTCGCTCATCGTATACCGGGCGTGAGCATTCGTTTCTCGAGCCTATACCGCAAACAATTGGTATATATACCGGAGTGAGTTATATACCTTTGCTTTTGTCTTTAACCCAACTCTTGGAATTGAGGAAAGGAAAAAAAGAAAACATACGTTATTTGAACAGAAAGAAAAAGAGAGAGAGAGAGAGAGAGGGTGGGGAAAAAAAGAGTGGGATGTACCTATATAAGAGGAAACGAGTGAGTCAATAGGTCTCTCTTTCTCTCTTGAGAGAGAGGGAGAGAGATAAAGAAAGGTTTCGAATAAGAGAGAGAAAAAGAGAATTGGCTACAAGTATTGTAAATCGGACAAATGGTAACTCTATTCTTTTTTTTTCATATATCACCAATTCTAACTCTTACCCCTTCATAAACTATCCAAATATAAGAAAATAAAAACAGGAGTATATTTTAATTATATACACATAGATAATGTACAAAACGGTTCTATTCAATTTCGTAAAAAGCTCTGTTCAAGCTTTTACACATTATTTTATCAAATATTTAAAATCTTTTTATTAATAATACAATATTGAATATTATAGACTAATATTAATCAAGTTTCATAACAGTAAAAATCCCTTAGATAACTCAATCAAATTCATCTTTAAAAGTATAACATCAAACTCCATAAAAAATCAGCGCAAAATAAACGCGAACGATCAATCTCAATCTTTTTTCCTTCCACCCTCCGCCCTTTTTTATCCTTCCTATAGTTCTTCACAATTTTATCACCCTCATCCTGAATCTCCTTCCTTCACTATACTTCTTTCCAAGCTATGCAGTACGATACCAGCTTTCTTGCAAGCATCGCAACTTATTTTTCTCTCTCACTCACTTAGAAAATCTATCCTACACCGATGACCGAGAGTACGTCGCTATAAGAAAAAAAGAAAGAAGAAAAAATATAGATGGAAAAGTAGGGTGCACTGCATAGAAGAAACCGCCAACCGCGATTGCCCGGGAAATCGTCTAAGAAAAAAGAAAAAAAGAAGCGTCTTGCGGTAAAGGAAGTTTCCGTTGAAAAGTAACGAGGAAAAGGTGGTATGGTATGGTATAGAAGAGAGAGAGTAGTATATGGTTTGCGCACTTTACGGTGGAGAAGGGGATAAGAGAAGGTTATATATCCCAAGAGAGAGAGAGAATGAGAGAAAGACGATTTTCACCCTCTATTAAACTCACCCTTAGACATGAGAAAGGCGTCACGGAGAAAGCTTCCCTTTATATGTATATACCTATATATTTTGCGGATTTTTCAAGCTCTCTCTCTCTCTCTCTCTTTCTCTCTCTTTTTTTCTTCTTTTATTTCGTTAATATCGTCATGGTGTATGAGAGAGAAGAGAAAAACGGATAAAAAACGTTGGGATGGAGAGGAAAGTGCTTTCATAGGGAGAAAATCACTACCATCCCATTACTGAGTTTGAGAAAGTGATGGAATCGATATCTACAACGAACCGCTATTGTCTTTTTGGTGAGAAAGACAGATTGCTAAATTATTTGCTTGGAAGAATAGAGGCCGAGAGAAAGAGAAAAGAGAGAGATTTTAATGAATTTGACGATTTTACGCGTCAAGACAGCTATTTTATTCTTCTCTCCTTTAACCTTTAATCTTTCAAGCTAATTATCCGTAATGATTAAACACCCTCGAGCTTGATAAAATAACCAGTAAGAGAATTTTAGTCATTAGTCACTTGTAATTTACGCCTATATAATTGTGACTTCATTAAACAGACTACTTTTTTGTTGTTGTTGTTATTATGTCTGACTTAAAAGTTTCTTGTGCTACTGTACGAATTAATGAATATTCATAATATATACATTACACACCTTATGTAATTAGCATCTATTTTCTATTACATTATGCTTGTTGTACAAGAATTTGTACTCTTTTTTTTTTATTAGCCAAGTAATCATAATTATAAATGTAATATAACAAGTGTCTAATAATTGACAATATTTAGCAAAATGATATCACGTAAATATTGATGAAGAGTTACAGGTTTGCAAGTATAAGTAAATCAATTTCAATTTATTGTATATTCTTATTATATATTCTATGTCTCATCGGTATAGTTGAGCATCAAAGGTTTCTACACACATTTGTATATATACGAGGATGGTTGCTTTGCGTCAACCTTGAAAGGTTAACCAATATTGGTTGAAGGAGCGTAATTATACGCTTAGCATTTATGCGCTTGCGCGCTCATGAGCATATGCAAACATTTAACCCTTCCTATTTTCAGATGTATATATATGTATATGCATACATATACGTATACAATGAGAGTGTATCAAGCGTTATATTGCTTTGAATATATAACCTGCGTCTGCTTTACAAACGCGTGTGTGCTTCATACTACTACTACTATTATTACTTGCTGAGTAAACACCGTCATTATTATCATTTTTTTTTTTACAATATTTCTTATCTTTGGCATTTTTATTTTTTTTTTTGTATTTCAAGTAATATTGTTTTTAAAATTATGAAAAACGTAATTATTGAGAAATTATAAAATATATGAATGATTAAATATAACCAGTAGAAGAGTCGGTGCCACTTCTATGTAAAATTAGTTTTAACTACAAACTTACATTTTCTAATAAACTTTTTTTTTTACAGTATTGAACTACTTTTAGGATATTACAATAGCCCCCGTTTATTTAACTATTTCTATCCCTGTATCATCTGCATACCGACCAAAGCTAGTTAGTATTCCTATATACGAGCATTTCTCTCTTTTTTATTCTTTCAGTTGACGAGCCTCACTGCTCTTTTTTTCTGTCTCTCTCAGTCTCGCCGACGTTCATTTCTACGGCAGAGAGAGACAAGTCCCATCGAGGTTCTGCATTAATTTTCAGTAGGTATAATATACGTCGTACGATAAGAGTCCATATATTGCATATATATGCGATGTGTCTCTCATTATTTTACATACATGTATATACCGCTAGCAGAAAAAACCTAGGACTAGAAAACCACTCTGTCTCGTGGACTTCATGTAATGACTTTTTTTTTTATTGTGTACACCCCCAAAGCATAACGTGTATATATTCTGTGCTTCTCTCTCTCTTACTGGATTGCCTCTTTTAAACCGTGCACATGGCATATATAGGTACCTACGAACTATACGTGAAATACGTCCCTTGAATATTTTTTTTTTCCTTTTCTTTCTTTTTTTTTTTTTTTTTTTTTTGTCCGACGTCGGTGTTCTATTTCGCATTCCTATCCGTCCTGCAATACTACTATGCACATATACACTGCTGGTTTTATTGAAAAATAAAGGTCGGAAAAAAAGGTATATATGGCACATGTACTACTGATGCTACACATAATATATATGCAGCTCGAAATTGAATGCCATAAGCGGAGATATATAAAAGTTTAAAGTTCACTTTTATTTATTTATTTTTTTTTTCGGCAGATGAGGAGGAAAAGGTTGTTGAAAATGATATGAAATATTTATTTGAGAGAATGAGTTTAATATACGTAGTGATTTTTAAATCAAAGTGCATAATAACTTTGAAAAAAAAAATTAAAAAATAAATACAATGTGAGCTTTTTTAAGTTTATTGCGGTAGGTAAAACAAGTGATTTAAGAGTAATCGAAATTTATTAAAAAATACATCGAATGTCGTAATAATTAGGACCCTAGACTCTTGAACCATCATAAAAAAAAGCTCGAACTCAAGACGCAGTTTTACTTCTTCCTTTTTTTTCCCTCTATACACATAACGCTATATAACACAAGAGCGCAAAAGAGAAAGATTCTCAAACTAAAGTCGGCAATTTTTCTTTGCACGATCACATCCTACTCGAGGCCAATTACACATACGGTCCGTCAGACTTTGTCGTCATCGTCGTCGTTGTCGCGGGCCCTTTGTAATAGCACAACTAAAAGCAACCGTATATACGCCATACGCGACATCGTGGAGGTCCTCTCTCTCTCCCTGGCTTTCCGCTTTTGCACTCTCGCGCACGTCATATAGCAAAAGTAAGAAAGAGAAAAAGCAAGAAGAAAAACAGCCAAGGAGTTGCGCTTGCTTGAAAAAAAAAACGTAAGTTAAACCGGTTTTCTTATGTTTCTGACTCTATTACGCGAGAGACGATGAGTTGAGGACGAGGATGATATAGTTGGGAAAGAGAATGGGGGAATAAGAGAGAAAAAAAATATAAATATATATATGTGTATCGAGGAGTGTATGTATGTATGTATTTCTGTGTCGGTTTCCTTTGGTTGAGATGCCGCTGTGTGTCTCTTTCTTGACTCGCTGTGCGGGCCCAAAAATATTGAGTTCGCAAAAGCAGCTTACCTGAATCTAAGGGAAAAGAAGAGAGAGAGAGAGAGAAAGAAAGAGTTAAAAAAGCCGTTTCCTTCGCGGTGTGCGATTGAGAGTATAACGTTTTATCGATGATTGCTGGATGCTTCTCCCTCATCATCGTCGTTTTGTGCAGAGAGAAATTGGTAATCGATCGGTAGAAAGAGAGAAAGAAAGAGAGAGCTCAGCAAGTTTGCTTCAAAGAGTCTTGTTCAATTGAATTAATACGTAACATAAAATGTCCTGAGCATGGTGTATGTCATGAATTATAAATTACCGACGGGAAGGGAGTAAAGACAGAAAAGAAGTATAAAAATAAAAAAATAAAAATTGATGGAAAATTTTTTTTATCTGATTCTTTGGTCTTAATGAGTACAAGAAAAATGATGGAACTATTATGAGAGACTGCTCGAGAGCAAATTGCATCAAATCCACTTGTTTTTAACTGAAAATTACTTGTGATCATGTATCTAGTGTGTAGAAAAGCTCGTTGTATTTAAAAAAATAACACTAAAGCTCAAACGTGAAAGAGAAAGATAAAGTCTAGCTATTCTGCAAACGTAAACAGTTTTTCCGAGAGTTTCACGCCTGATAAACAAAGAGAACGAAAGTCTGAGTGTTGGTATACGAAACACTTGCGTCGCCTTTTTTTTTTGCAGCAACTCTGACACGCCCAAACAGCAAAAAGAAAGAGTACTAGGAAAAAAAAAAAAAGAACGAGGCGGAAAAAGTTCGCTACTTTTTTTTGGGGTTACAGAGAAAAAGTGAGGAGGGGAGAGAAAAGAGAATATCCGGAACGGCACCCGCCCATTCGCGGTCTCTTGCGTTCCCATAAGAGAGTGTATGTATATATATATATATATATATATGTACTATATATATACTGTGTAGGGGAGACACGTCGTCGTAGTCGACGTTGAGGCTCCGCGAAAAAGGGTCGCTCCTTTCAAGGCTGTGCGGCTCTAGCACAGTCTGAAGAGAAGTATAAGGGGAAAAGAGAGAAAAAAAAACTGGAAAGAAGAATGAGAGTGAGCTTGCGAGCTGCCGTCACGCGCGGATAGAAACCTGAGTGCTCCCGCTGGCGCGAAATAGAGAAATTGCTCGGATATTCTTTTCTCTCTTTCTCTCTTTTTTTTTTATTACTTTCTTTTTTTTTTAAAGTTTGGTATTGAGTGCTTTAAAAATTTTATGATTGTGGTTTATGAGAAATGATTGATATATTTTTTAAGTTAATTGATTATTATGAATTATTTTAGTTGTTTGAGTGTATGTGATGGAATATTTGTTTTTATGGTGGTTTATGATGTGTTAATCTTTAGCTGAAATGTTGTATTAGCAATGATAAATAGATCATAGGTATTAATATAGGCTTGATAAAGTGTCATTAATTTTCGTATATTTACGGGGTAAAAAATGAAGTCGATGAAATGATGAAAAAGTATTATACGAGAAAAAATAGGAATTACGTTTAGTAAAAAAAAAAAAAAGGGAAAAAAGAAAAAAAATAAAGGGCGTTGGTCGAATAAAAATGTGAGAGTGCTAACAGAGTTTCTTTTGGATGAGTTATGGGGACTTTATTGGCTGAGAGAGTTCAAGGAAGGGGAGAAAGGAGAAAACGAAGAGGAATAGGCTACACCGAGATTCATAACGCAGATTTTTTTTTTTTTAGGGTGTTGAGGTTTCTTCGTTGTGGGTAATCAAATACTACATAAATAATTTAAGTGTAAGGGTAAAAAGCCTTGGTGTAATGTACCGTAATCATAAGTATATCGATTCGAGCTTTTTTTTTATATGTCTTGTGATAAGAAAATATTTGATTTAATTAAAATTATTTTATTAAATTATGCGGGTCTTTGATGTTTCATGTGCTTTTGATATATTTATAATTTAATAAAACCTTATATTTTCCCAACGGAAATTATAATTTTTATTTTTATTGAAAATAAATAACTGTCTAATAAACTTTTAAGAAGAATTTTTTTTTAGTAAAATTAATTATTTTTATGCAATAAAAAAAAAGCTTAAATATTTCAAAAATGTAGAAAAAGTATTCAATTAATTGACCCAACAGTTTTAAAATTGTAACTAATAGTAAAGCTATGTAAAAGTTAGACACGTAATAAGAAACTTAGAAAAACTAAGCTAACGTATGTATGAGTATGTGTATTACAAGATTGTTGAAAAATCAGGAAAGCATATATTACACAGTTCATACAATAGCACTTCACTGTCTTCTTTAAACTTCCAACTATCTAACTCGCAATGAAGTATTTTTCGTTAAGCTACACAACACACGTAATAGCTTTACACTTCAAAAGCTCACTAGGATAGTAAATTTAGTTTTGTGTCTGTATAAAGTCAAAATTAAATTAGTTACTTCGTTCAGTTCATCAACTCAAGCTGTACATACATACATACACATCTACGTCAAATTGTCGACATGGATTTTCCCAATGTACTTCGTGCAAGCTTACATCGTTATCATCTATACATACACGAACTCTCTCTCTCTCTCTCTCTCTCTCTCTCTCGCGTTTTTGTGGTGAAGCTCAGTGGCTTGTAAGCTTCATCGATTTTTGTTATGTATACATAAACTATATATATCGATATTCTATGCACACAACTTCCTTTTCATACTTCTTCTCTTTCTCTACTTCTCTTTCTTTTTCGCTTTACTTTACTGCTGCTGCTATCGGTACATCGATCCAACTGATGCACGATATTATTACACAAAGGTTTACTTTTTAATCGATATAGTCATAGCGTGAGAAGTTTGAATTAGCTACCTACTCTTGCTGCAAAAATAATGTAATCGTTTTTACTCTTGTAAGAACAAAAAAAACATCAATATTACAAATTTCTTATCCACGTAAGCACAAAATGCAAAAGTTACATAAACAATCTGTTTTACTCGTAAGTAGAAAAAGTCGGATACGGTAAGACACACAAAAAATAATATATTTTTTTAAAAATCTTATTTACAAAAACAGCTACTAATTAAATTACTATTTTACAACAATTACATAAATCCAAATCTTTATTACACCTACATCAAGGTAAAGTAACAATCAAATAAGTTACACACGATAGAGGTCGCCACCTCAAGGGCTGTGAGAGCTTTACTCTTGCGAAAAGCAAAGAGAAGGGGGGATAGGAGTCAAGCTCTGCTCAAATGAAGTCGACAACCGAGAAAGCCTATAGTGGGAGAGGAGGAGGGGGGTCAGAGAGGCTTGGTATTATTAAGCGAGTAAATTAATAGCAGCTCGCGTTGGGGCTTATAGTAGGATCATCTCTAACAATGGGGTACTATATTCCCCTTAGGTGATAAACAATATGCTGTCCACATGAAGTATACGAGGGTAAGTAGAAGAAGAAGAAGCTATTTCCCACTTTTGGTCTTTAGATGCACTTGATGCTGGTTTATGAGAGTTAAGCTATATACTAGAAATGTTAGAAGTTTGGGTAACGCGTATTTTAGTATATTTGGTTCTTGTCTATGTTTTTATTAGTGAAAAAAAAACTATAGATACATACTTATTTAGGAACCAAGTGATAAACGGATTTTTTTTTTGCAAAATAGCGTACGTTCTATTTTCCATTAAGTAAAACTCAGTCAATTTTCTCTTTCCTTCTTCAACCCATCCTCTAATCCATCTAGAAACAAACTCCCCCTGTATTTTTCTCTTCTCTCTTGTATAAATAAACCAACGATGCTAAAAACAAACCCCGAAAACTTTCCCTCTCATCCGTATAATACATCTACGCTATAACGTTAACATAGACCTCTTACTCTCTCTCTCTCTCTCTCTCTCTCTCTCTTTCTCTCTTATTCTCCCCCGCATTTTCATAAATCTTCTAAACGCGAACCACCCAAGTCTCTCTTTCTCTCTCTCTCTCTCTTTTTGCAACGTAGTTTGGCCTTCTTCCCGAAAAAGAAAAAAAGAAAGAAAAAAAACCACGTTAACGCTGAGAATTCGCATATAACATCACGCAGAAAAGACCCATCCACCCGTATATATAGCCGTTCAAACGAACGCCCAAGCGAGAGAGTAAGCGAGAGAGCGAGTGAGAACGATATAGAATATATAGAGTGTAGGAAGAAGAAGAAGGAGTATGAGATTGGTATAGCAGTAGTAGTAGGTAGTAGGTAGTAGGTAGTAGAGGGAGACGAGAACCGAGATAAAAGCTGGCACCTGTGGGAGCCGTCGACCGAACGAGCGAGCGACCGAGCGTGAGTAGGCGTGCGTCGAGTATATAGCATATAGAACGAGGGCTGTGCTGTAGGGAGGAGGTTTAGTAGAGAAGGAGAGAACAGGGGAGGAGGAGGAGGAGGAGGTGGTGGGATGGAAGAGAGAAACGTGGAAGAAGAGGTGGAGTGAAAACGAGGGGAGCCAGAAAGAGAGAGAGAGAGAGAGAGTAGCGAGGGGTTGTTGCGCACGTCTGGGGTAGCGCGCATATACATACACTCACACACGTACGTACGAGTGAAGCTAGAGGAGGAAAGCCAATCAATAAAGCCTGCCTGCCTGCTCTCTGCTTTGGTCTCTTTGGTGAAGGTTTGAAGAGAGAAAGAGAGAAAGAGAGAGAGAGAGAGATGTAGAGTGTGTGTATATATATACGATGGAGGGGGAGTATATGGTGTATATAGCTATCGGACGTCGTCGTTGCGTTACCTACGCTACGACTACTAAATTTCGCCTGCCTGCTAGCTTGCTTGCCTGCGGGCTGGCGAGCTGCCTAGACTAGAAGCCTCCATATTATGTACGCCCACTCTCTCTCTTTCTCTCTTCCTCTTTTGCTAACCCTCTCTCGTTGCTCGTTTGCCTGTGTATGTATATAACCATCTTCTATCTTCCTCTATCACTTTCTATCTGTCTCTCGCGTTTGCTCTTGTTCTTGTCCCTTCTTGCTTTGCTTCAGACTCGTCTGTTCTTATTTTGTTTTTTTTTTAAATTTCTTTTTTTGTTACTTGGTTTTATATTGTTGGTGCTTTCGTGTTTGTTTGATGCTTTCTTTTTTTGTGTGTGTTTGAGATGTTTGAATTTTGATCGACTGGTATGCATTTTTTTTTTATTGATGTGATTTTTTGAAAATTTAATTTCGAACTGAATATAAGAAAGTAATTACACGCACAAATGTTCTCGTTGATTGATTTTTAGAAAAAAAATAAATTAACGTGTATATACGAATAAAAGTAAAAATTATAAATTAATTAACTTACACCCTATCAAACATACACTGGACCAAAGCACTTATACATATTATTACCCCAACTGCATCTCATTCAAATCCTCATTTCATTAAACATCCAAACTCCTTCTCATCCTTCCTCTTCTCTATAAGTATCATTCCCAAACTATCGCTACCCTTCCTTTTTTTTACCCCTCACCATCCCATCAATATACGTATATATCCATTCACCTTCATCTCCCTTGAAAAAGGATTACAGCCAGAATCCGAGGCCACAGCCATTTTGTAAGCCTTGCTTGGCATCCCCCGGGTTGTAATACATTCTAGTCTATCTCTCTATCTCGTCATCCTCCTCTTCCGTCGAACCAATTGTAAGTGGGTAGAGGGTGGTATACTATATAGAGAGAAGGGCTTTCAACCATACCCTTTCCTCGACATACCGTAGAATCGGAAGAGCAAAAGTGAAGGTACGTCGATGCGACGGCTCTTACACTCTTCGATATCAACTATCCGAGGCTCCATGATGCGAGGAGAGAAAGAGAGTGAGCGAGTTGAAAAAAGGGGTTTTAAAAGGAGATGAGGATGGGGGTAAAAGTATGGGTATCTCTATATATTTGTTTGGAGGGGAAGGGGTGGATTTAGTGCGGTGGCAGCTTCAGGAGAGCGCTTAGACGGATTATACTGAATTTTTCATGAGCCACCGGCGCCTGGTATAAGTATATATATGTGAAGCGTAAGAATCTTAGTGGCTTGCGATCAAAGCGACTCTTCAGTTTAAATGCCCTGGGAGAATATAATCTACGTTTATATCTCATTTTGATGTATATTTCTTTTTTTCTTCTTTTTTTTTTGTATGGTTGATTTTAGATCTTTTGGGTTCAGTATGGGATGATGATGATGATAGTCAAAGTTTATTTTGGTGAGCTTTAAAGCTTTGGGAAAATTATATAAGGATGATTCGTAAAGTGGCTTTTGAAAGTTTGATTTTAACTCTACTATATTGTATTGTGAATCTTAAGTAATGTGCTTTTGTGCGTGATGATCTTAATAAAAGTTAAATGAAATGAGAGAAAGGAAAAAAAGTCAGTAGTAACAGTCAGAATGAGTAAGACTTTGTGAATTGGATATAACCGGTCTAACAACTTTAATCGTTTGAAAATTATGTTAATTTAAAATATAAATTTAAAAGACACTTTTTCTTAATTTATAATGAAAGTTAAGCTTTATATCATATTTATATTTAAGTTATTAAAAATTTACATGAATATACAATTAATCCATCAAACTACCTTTCAGACTGCAATTTCTCTTTTTTATACTTTTCATAAGTGTTAAGTTTATCGATATGCGAGATCGTGAAAGTTTTTAGCCATTTTTTGCGTTATTATTATAATTATTATCAATTATGTTTTTTAGCAAAAAAATATTTAGTTGAATAAAAAAAAAATTATTAAAAATTTTTTGTATTCTTGTAAATCGTACTACAAATGGGAAATATTTTTCGTTATTCACAGCACAGTTTATTTACAGCGCCATTTAGACACTTCATTGAGCGTATTTCTGGCTCATGAATTATCTTGCAAAGACTCAATCGACAAACGCCAGTAATCGAACCCATGACCTGTAGATTTCGAAATAGACAATTTGCCGACTAGGTAATTACAACCTCTTAATAGGCTCAATATTATTAAATTATCAACATTTCGACGTTCGCCTATAATTTTAAACTTAGAAATGCCAAAAAAAAAAACAAAAAAACGATTTGTAAATAGATCCCCTCTTACAATAATCAAAAATAAAACAATCCGTTAATCAATTTCACATCTCTTTCAATTTCCCCTCTCTGCACTACTCATCACTACACTATATCTTTCCCTTTTCTTCCATATAGTCATCTTTCTGTCTCCTTATCCCCCCTTCTCCTCCTGCACTTCTTATAGACGTCACCCATATATATACAAGCGAGAGACCGCGTTAATCCCACTTTCCGGAAGAGAAACTGCTGCTTCTCGGACCTGACAGATTCTCTCTCTCTCTCCTCTTACTATATGACCCTCGTCGTCGACGTCGTCTTCTCGTTTCGTCACGTATATTTCTGTGGGATTACGTTGGGTAAAGTCGTACGTGCCACGCGGCTTTTAACGTCTTCGATAAATTTTCTAAGTCCTTCTATCGTTTTTCATTCTTTCTATTTTTTTTTTTTTTTTTTTAAGTGTTATTTTTTCATGCTGAATTGAGATTGAAGTACTTGTGATGATTTGGATTTCTCGCGTGTTAATTTTCGTGTAAAAATGAGAAGTTGGTATATTCTAGTACTACTTTTATCAGGAGCGTGAAGTTTGTACGAGTAGTTTTCACATTTTTTTTTCTTTCTTTTTTTTTCTTTAGTTAATGGAAAATGTAAGTTGTTGAACAGGCTGTAAGCTTGGCAAGTAGGGATAAAGTTTAATCTTCACTTAAGCTGTATAACGGTTTTTTTTTCTTTTTTTTAGTAGACGTTAATATTTTTTAACGAGTGTTGGGATAATATTTATATCGTAAATTACAGCTATTTAATTCAACTTTAATTTCCACAATTTTCAGGTATTTTGCTGGCAATAAACTGCATTAATTTAAAGTTTCTTTTACGTTTTTAATCGAATATTATTGATTCTTTATCACAAGTAATTTCATTTAAATATACAACATAAATTTTGAACCCAGTCTTTTCGATTTTTTATTTGATTTTATTTAAAACACCAACTTTTCACAACTTTGCTTAAATAATAATTCTAAAAGATATTTCTATTGAAGAAAAAACATCTCTTGACAAGAAAAAAGCTTCACGTATGAAAAGAGAGAAAACGCATATAACATCAAAATAACGCAACGTAAAAACAAGCTACGAAGTGTGAGTTGTATACAGAGGGGGGTGTAGTATATACCATCAAGAATAAAAGAAGCACAAGATAAAAAAAGAAAAACAGAGACAAATGAAAAAGAAAGAAAGAAAAAAAGAAGAAGAAGAAGAATTAGAAGAGAAGAAAACAAGCGTATTCATATATATATAAATATATATACATACCCATAGGCTGCAAGCGTTGGATCGTAAGGGTAGTAGCCAGTGGTCGCAGGTTGTAACGCCGCCGTGCCCCAGGCTGCTCCCATGTCTGCCGTCATACCCATCCCCGTTGCGTCCTTCAGTCCGTACGGATTTCCCTGCAAGCAGAAGAGGAAAAGAGTCACACTGTTAGACCCATTCATTTTTCACTATATGTGTATATGTAGATGTATATATATGTATATATAGGACTTGGGTGTGCACACATCCCCTCCTTCCCTCTCTATTGTATCTCCCTCTTTTTACTTTTTTTCTTCCTTCTAGGCTGAGCTTCCTCATTCTATCTTTCTCTTTGTTATACCAGACGCGAGAAAAAGGGAGAGCTTGTGCCAAGGTATTTTTTTGATCTTTTTTTTTTTATTTTTTTGGACGCCTCGAGCTTGCGTGGTTATATGGAAGAGAAAAGAGAGAGTGTGGGAGAGAAGCTTTGTTGGTTGAGTGTAGGTGTATAGGTATAATAACCTGTGGTTCTTCTCTATGTTTCTCACCCAAACTTGTAGATTTTATTATTTTTCTTTTTACTTTTTTTTTTAACCTGGACATTAACGTAATTTTACATGGCGTTGTACTTTGTGTTTGAGTTTTAAAAAATTTATGTTGGTACAAAGTTTTCGTAATGGAGGAAACCATTATTTTGTTGTATAATGTAGTGAGTGTTATGTTATACTATATTTTAACGTTACACATAATTTAAGATATTTTTAAATGTATGAATAAGTCAATAAAAAAATTCTGATAAGAATTTTTAAATAAATTATGCAAATAAAATAAAAAAAAAAAGAGAAATATAAAAGTATGCTCCAATTTCAATGATTATCCCAGCTTGAAATCTATTCGGCTAATGGTAGCATAATAGGATATTATTAGTCTTAAGGCTTAAGGAAAGCTGGTATATATACAGGCTACTTTCAGCTACTATATGCTGCTGCCATACGCATTACTCACTGGCGCCAGGGCTGGGAGTTTCGTATTTCGGCAAGCTCTATCGTCGACTTACACTTCTTAATTCCATGCTTTTTACTCTTGACTACTACCTACTGAACTCTTATCCTATTCATGATGCTTTCTTTTTTCTCGTTTCTTTTCTTGTTGAAATTTTTTTACAGTTTATGCTATTTAGGTTTAAGAAAAAAAATATATCTCAAGTGTGATGTTCTTTTTAGATAAACATCCAAGTGTGATTTCTTTTGCATTTTCAATTTTGCTGTTTAAGATTATTGATTTCTGATTTAAATTGGTGTTAATGGTTGGTCATAAATGATAAAACAATTTTCTAAAATCGTAGATATTTATTATATATTTGTATTGAAAATCTAATATTTTTAAGTTTAATAAGAACTGTTTTATATATATCTATAATTGTATATGAAAATTTTATCGAAAATTAATAAATACAATTTTAAACTATTTATTATTTTCCTTTATAAAGCCATTTTTACATTCTATTGAAAATATATTTCTGGCATGTAAATGCTCGCGCACTAGCTAAAAGTTTTGAAAACACCAGAAATCGAACCCACAACCTGTGGATTACAAAATCAGCATTTTGACAACTAAGCTAAGCTAAGCTTCAAATAACGTATAATCATAGATTATCATCTTCTTACTATATTATAAAATACATAGTTTATTATATTAAAATGATAAATTAAAAAAATTTACAAATCCATTTTTCACACATACAATTATACTTTTCTAGTCCATTCAACTTATTTTCTTGTATTAAGATTACTTCACCAATATTAAGACAGAAAATCTTACTTTATCAAACTTATTTTTTGTTTCTCACATAAAGTCAAGTTCAAGAGAGAGCTGCGCACCGTCGGAAAGAAGAGCACGAATATCATACACACAGATAAAACAAGAAGAACTCGGCATAGAGGCTCCAACCGAGTGCTTCTTTAATAGCGAACCACGGGTGGTCCGTGGCTCACAGAACCATTGTTATGCGGCTGGAAATGGTGCACGCGCGTTTCTCTCTACCTTCATCTCTCTTCCTTTTCCTTCTTCCTTCTTTACTTCCACATTCAATGCTATACGGCTTATATACGTAAATGTGTCGTGTGCGAGAAGTAACGTCGGCATGGGAATATAGAAAGAAATGTGAACTGGTGTAAATATGTGTAGAGTGGGAAGTAGGAGACAAGTGCGCATTATTCGAGTCATGTATGTATATATTTAATAGCTACGCGTTGCATCCCTTGATAATATAATTCTGTCGAGTGCTTTGAGTATGAGGGTGAGTTTATCAAAGATTACCTGAATAAGACTTATTTCTAAGCTATAAGCGAATGTCTTTGATTCGAATAAACCAATTTAGACTGGTTCTAACTTGGGTTCAAACTACTTTAAAATTTTTTTGTTTCTTCTCCGAGTTAAAAATATTTTAATTTTTAATTTTTTTGAGAGCAATAATAGAATATTTTCAAGTATCCTCAGCTTATACGCACATATTAATTTTATTTTATTTTATTTTTTTGTCCATCATACCACAGCTTTCAATGTGCATAAACACACAGATACATAATATGTTCGGTTGAAAGGGCAAATACGATGCCAGTAAACGATTACAAAGTCGCATATGCAGAAGCACTACCTTAGTATAGGTATATACACAAAGATATCTTTGTGTTTTATTTTTATCGCATGCACTTGCTAAAGCCGTCCAATTAAAGTCTAGAATAACATTCGCACTCATCCGAATGTAAAGTGTATAAGGTTGTAGATATACATTCAGTAGAATCGTTTATATAGTACACCCCAATATATATATACCTATATATGTATAGCACAGTTTGATTAATGCCAGTGTACAACGAGAGTTATGGCGCGTCTTGCTCGATGGCCTCGCCCGATATCTAATGCCTTATACCTCCTCCTCCTTCTCCACACCCTTTTGCATCTTATCCTCTCGACAAGCGCACGCATGCACCTGACGCCTTAATACACTCGAGCAACTTCCGGTTGCTCATGTTAAAACTGACTTATAGATATTATATATATATTCTTGTGAGCGAGTGTTTTTGAGTTTACATGGGTTCTTCATGAGTTCTTTCTTTCTTTTTTTTTCTTTTCTTTTTAGCAGGCTTGCTAAAGTTTAAGCTACGGTATTTTGTAGAGAGGTGCATAAAAGGAGGGTTGACTTGTGAGGTTCTTCGAGATCGCGACCTTTGCTTATCTGCATTCGGAAGTTGATTCTCTTTTTTTTTTCTTTTTATTATCATGATTATTATTATTAAACGAAAGGAAGTGCGTAGCATTATAGCTTCTTCTTTTACTTTTTTTTTTATTATGACTTTTTAAAATGCTATTTGTATGCTCGTCTCTCGCGTGTAAATGATAATTAAGCAGTGGGTTTAACTTAACTGCGTGTAGGTTATATGTATGTATCAAAATGAATTTCAATTAACCTTATACAGATCGTAGACAGAGCTGTTTATTAAGCAATAAAAATAAACATTTAATCCTATCGGTTTACGTACAAAAAAACTAAAATATTTAAAAAAAAAGTGTACTAACAATAATCCAAGTATATTCACGTAATGGATAATCAATTGTAGATATCCCATCAATTTTCAAAAGCTTAAACACATAAAGAAAAAGAGAGCGGCAACATAGAGCAACACGCGATAGATATATACCTCCTCTCCATACGACTTTTCGCGCTTTCCGCTTTCGACTCACGACTCACGACTGTCTGGAGCCGCGAAGGGCGTATAGTATAGAGCCGCCTCCACATTTCCTCGTCGTTCTCGCCTCCCGCTGTGTATATAAGCTCGCTTACTCGCGCGCGCCGCCCATTTTCTCATTCAATGCTAATACATATATTTATATACACACATGTGATTCTTATTATATTACAATGCATATAGAATAAAAGTAATAGTCTATTGCGCTTTTTGTATCATTTTATGTGTGGTAGATTATAAGAGTTTGCTGATTGTCCTACTGTGTGTTATGTGTTTTATTTGTGCTTCCGCTTGTAAGTGTGAATTTATAAGTTTGGATTTTTTTTTTTTAATTATTGACTAGATATGATTTTGTGATTTTTGGGTGTTGAAATACAAATATCCACAAAATTTTCACATAAATCATTGAAAATATATAACTATATTCTCAGCAGCAAAATATTTTAATATTTCTCTGAATATAAAAGAATTCATATAAAACTACATCGTAACGTAAAAGTCGTTTAATCTAACGTATAGCTTAACAAGTTTTAAACACAAGTAGAAAAGCATATTTATAAGAAACACCCGATGACGTAAAAACTAGCGACTGACGCGCGCAATCATCTGCGCACACCAAAGTATCAAAATTTAGAAAAAAAAAAAAAGAAAAATGCAAACCGTACGTTCGCGACTTTTTTTTCTGAATTTTTATTCAAATAAAATCGAAGCTTACGAAAGTTGATGTATTTGAAAAACGATTAAATATCAAGATTGTGTACAGGTATACCATTGACCAAGAATAGAAAAAAAGTTTAGCGCTTATAACGTGATATGAGTGTATAAGTACCTGTATAAGACGCAACGTGTTCAAGCATTATTATGATATTCGCGAGATATATCGACGAAAAGAAAAAAAAGGTAGAATGAAAGAGAGAGAAAGAAAGAGTTTGGTCGAGCTCCCTGTGCAAGCAAACACACACACACACACACGCCAATTGCTATCGTGCTGGTAAGTTTTTTTTCATCAGATAAACTCGCGAGGTAGACATTACTCGTTATCTCTGTCTCTTTCTCTATATATATATACAGGAAAAAGTATATGGTATGTATATATAGAGAATTGAAAGAAAAAGGGTATAGTGGTAAAACCAAAAGGGTAGGGGTTAAATGGTATAGGGAGCACATTGTCATAATAATAGAATAGATTACGCTTTGCGGAGATGGTTAATCTATATGTTAGTTTGTATATATACTGGCGCTATGTACATCGAGATAATTTTATTGTACATTTTATATACATATAAATTGTGTATGTGTAAAAGATTGTGCTTATAAATTGTAACGATGGCACGAACATAAAATTATAAATTATAGACATTTTAGCGATATCATTTTCACGAGATAATGAAATATTTGATGATTTTCGTGAATTGTGATTGTGTATTTTAAAATAACATCATAGTAGAGAAATGCATTTATCTATGTATATGAGATTTTGATCGATTCTTTTGTTAATGAATAAGCAATACGTGTTTATATAATAATATACACAGTTATATACCATATAGAGATTGAAGATTGACAAGAGTAAAAAGCTATTATATACAGGTAGATATATAAATGTAATAAACTAATGGTGTGTATTTAATTAAGAGTTTTGCAAAATTGTAATTTGCGCTTGTTAATCTTCGTAAATCACAGAGTATACAACAATTACGTTCTCTCTTTTACTTCAATGTATGAATATAGGTAGATATATGAGATTTTGTCTCTTTAATTGATCAAAAACGTATTATATATAGTGCGTGTCCGGATGATGTTGATTATGATGATGATAATAATAATATTGTTGCTGTTACGTTTTATTAGATTAAAAATAATACTGTATACAAACGTGTAGATTCACGGTTATATTTCACGATATGATTCAGATTCAAATATATTCATGTGTATTATAGTAATTAATTAATTTATCAATTCATCAACACGCGTGTCATTTAAGGATAATAACATTTGTTTTTTTTTTTTTTTTTTTTTTTTTTTTTTTTTATATAATTCAATTTCGTGTTTTGTAACAAGCATATTTACATTTAATTTAATCAAACAGATCGCATTAATGCATTACAATGTTTTCTCTTCAAAATCGTCATCGCTTACACATATACATATAGATACATACATACGTAGGTTTTTATAAAAAAAAAAAAGGAAATGAGATATTATACGATTACGCAAAACTGAGATGTAATATATAATCAAACGATTATAAATTTCAATTAACAAATCGTATGGATGTTATAAAGTACATATATGTAATATACGTGTATATATATGAGAATTTAATAACAACACATGTTCCCGCACGGTTCGATCTAATGAGCAAAAAGCAGGCACAAATATGTAGGTATACATATGAAAGCTCACGTACAAATAACTACTGAATAGAAAAGAAAGAGAGGGAAAAAAGCGTAGGTGTATATATACGAAAAATTCTTTAAATGCTCGTGATGCTAGACGATTTGCCGAGGTATAGAAACCATTGGTGCGACAATAGTCGCGTGCTGAAAATTGTTGCGACGTATATGTATATATATATGTATATAACAAAATGTAATTTTACGTACGTATACCTATCACATGGAAAATATTTTCGTTGAAGGGGTGGTTAAAAAGCGCGGGAAAGAAAAAAAAAGAAACGATATGGTAGAAGCGTGTGCATGACGTTTGTATAAATATGAGTGTGTGATAATAATCGCGAGATAGTCGTGGTAGACATGACAATAATCTTGCTTTATTTGTCTATTCACACGCTTTGCCTTTAAGCTCACTGTAAATTACCCCCTCTTTTCTGTTCTTATTTAGTCTTATTTTTTTAATTTTGCATTTAAACTTTTTTTTTGTTTTTGTGAATGAATTATTTTTTTTAGTTATCAAAAACATTAAAAAATACAAAAATATTTTCATCCAAATTTGTTACGTTAAATATAATTGGTAACACTTGTCTTTTTTGTCTTTTTCTATCGCTGCTTACATAACATGTCCAATATTATTATCCATTAAAAAGACATCTTATTAGAGTAATTAATGACACATCTATATCCAACTATATACTTTAACAAAATGACAACTGGCAGGTATGATTAACACACTGATAGATTTTTAATTTGCCAATTCATATTATGTATCCAACACACAGTGTATTTTTAATAACAACCTCTTTAAACTCACAGTACAAAAAAAAAACAAGTAGTCAATTTTGCATCTGTTTTTTATTTCTCCTACTTTTTTCCTATTTAAAATAAATGCACACGTCACGTATACTGACCAATACCTACACAACTTTTTTTGTTGTCATTAGTTTTTACCGTCTCCATTAGCATAAAACCAAGTAACATTTCCTCGTGTAATCAGCTTCATTTACGTGACCCACTTACACTTTAAAATTTTCAGTAAACAGACAAAAATAAAAAATAAAAAAATTATAAAATAAAACAGACAATTTGAACGTGTTAATTCGCGTGAAAATCAAAAAGTCAATCTGATCAGTACGATTAACGCGTTAGATTAAATTTTCCTTCTACGATGTTCATTCCATATATGCATGTGCTTTTATCGCAGCTGGACCATTTAGCGAATCATGTACTTTGCATCTCGACGATTATTACGCGAAGCTCGATAATTGCAATTGTCGCCATGGCGTGAGTATAGTCACAGAGCATAAAGACATATATGTGTTCAGGCTATTGAGGAGATAACTACTGAGCATTTAATTGTGCGTTGGTCATGACGGTTATGTGCGAATGAGCGGAGTTTACTGTAAAAACGATTGGAATCTGCTCACAGCTTTTGTATAAGTTTTATAATATTTTTTTTAATATACTGTGATTACTTAATTTTTTTTTTTTTTGTATATATAATTATTTGAAATTTATGACTAATTCAAAAAATTTATTCATCGTTTTGAAGATATCGGTAAGAAACATCTTAGCAAATTTTTTTGTTTTGCAATTTTTTATCATTATTGGTTATACAATCGTCGTAAAGGAAAAGTGAATACAAAATATCATTGAAACACATTGTAATAGTAAGTATAAATACGATAATATAAGTGACGTTTTTTTTTATCATCTATTTAACGTCAGTTTAAGTTGAGCTTCTAGATATGAATAATATTGATGATTAAAAAATTCTTGTGACACATTTTTAATGCATATTAGTATAACTTGTTTGTTTTTTTCTTAACATATACGAATGTTTATTTAATTAGTTACCACAATTATTTTACGACGATCAAATGAATTGTAAACTGATAAATTAAAATGTTGTCACTACAACTATGACAAATATTTAAAATTTTTAATATTTAAACGTTTAATGCAAAGAATTACAAATAAAATATTGATAGTAACATATTATCATGAATAATAATATGATCATAAATAATACAAAGACAATTTAAAATTGTGTACTATATTTACAGCTATAAACGATCAACTCACAATGTAAACATTATGAATTATGTAAATTATTGGATTTTCATTAACGTCTCGCTTATTACATTATCGTCTGTTCGTCTGATGTTTAATTCGTTTGAAAATTTACACGCGGAAAGTATAAGGGCAAAGGTCACGTAAATAGACTCTAATTTTCCTGGAAAGAAAAATCAGTGACTAATTAAAATCACAAAATAAATACCATAATTTAAAAAGTACCCATTTGCTTGCATTTAATTTCAACCTTTTAAATAATCGTAAATAAAATATAAGTATTCGTTCTAGATTCGTTTTATACAAACTCAACCACCTAGAAAAATAATCCATTCAATTAAATACACAACACCAGCGTTAATTTATATATAAGATATCATTAAAAAAAATCCAGATAAAAGAAAATAATCTGAAATAAAGACTCTCTTTACCCTTCCTTTTAATCTAACATAAAAGAAGGCATTAATTAGCGAATAACCAACTACTACTCTAACATTTTCATACATAAATACACATAGACATACGTATAGAAAAGAAAACAAGAAATAAAAAAAAGAGAGCATAAAGGTATTCATGTATACGCGTACGCATGTGTATTATAAATAAATATTATACAAGTATTAGACAGGTCACGAAATCGCGAAAAACATACATGCATACATACATACACGCATATAATAGCTTAGCCAAAAGTCCGTAAGGGCAATTAGCGCCGATTATCATTAGCCAATGTGCTTATGTGTCCGCGCGTGCGCACGCGAGTCGCGACTTTAATTGGCTATTTTTTTATATCGGTTGTGTATAGTAAATACATGTATTACGCACATGTGCTGGATTACTGTTTTATATTGTGGTAGAAGAGATGGACTTTGCCGACGGATGTATATTGCTTCCGATGTTAGATCTAGTGTAATGGACGTGGTTATTTTTGTTTATATACACTTGTGTGAAGTGTTGTGGGAGTATGTAAAGACTGATGATTAAAGTTGACAGATTATTATAACATCGAACGAAATAAATGAGTTGTTTATTTAATTGATTTTAAATTTTAATATTATTTTATCACGTATAAAAATCCGTGTATAATCCTAAAATTGTACAAAGCATCCAAACAAATTCACACTTCATTATTCGCTAATGAAATTCTCTCTTTCACGATCGTATACACCTATATAGCTTACCAAGCTTGCGCAAATCCAAAGTGACTCAAGCTCACCAACTCTAAAAATAACTCGAGAAGAGTATATACATTATTACCGACACTCGTTAATACTCCCAACATATCTAAATACCAGATACTTATACTTTATACACGTGTCCGATATATCCGAACTTGTGTCGTTGTAAGCTAAACTTGCATCTATTTGTATATGTATTAGAAGAGAGACGGATATATCTATAAACGTTCATTGGCCTGATTTTCAAACGGAAACGTTTGTATAGTTGTCGTGTTCTCGTTTTATCGAGACTCTGATTAATACTGTTTTTCGATGACGGTGCATTAGAAGGTCTATGTTTATTTTTTTTAAACGATTCTTTTTTGGTTCAATTGATTTTTAATGTAATCTTACCATGTGAATTTGATTATTTTTATTAGAATATTTATATAGAAAATGTAAATTGGTGGCTTTAGCAATGGTTTGTATTGTTACAAGAACGAATATAAAAAAAAATTAAAGAAACTTTTTTATTTATAATTTTGAAATTTTCAAACTCGTGTTGACGTACATAGTACATTAAAAAGCTCAAGCTTTGTTTTTCAATTCTTTTCAGATATAACTGGCAAGCTTTTGAAAAATACCAGGGAAAAATTCATCACCACATTCTCTTTCTCTCTCGTAAATAGTTCTTCCCACGTATTTTCCCACTTCCACGAAACTTTCATCCAACAGGACGTTATTATATCTCTAGCTTTTTTTTTCCCCATCAGTTATTTATCTCTCTTCCCAACCATATTACGAACGTCAATCTGTACCAGCTCAATTTTTCTCCCGACTCGTTTCCTCGCATTGCTTCTCTCTTTATCTCTCAAAAAAAAAACTGTATGCAGTGAAACGCGTCAGTGTCCATTAGCGAAAATTAATCAGTCCTGTCTTTCATCTATTAATAGCGAATAAAGTTTTGTCGTTTGTTTATATATACCAAAATTTAACGGATATTTCAAATGAAAGTGTTTTTTGACGTACGTCGTTTTTTATACATTCATCTCGTCTCTTTAGCGACTAATGTAAAACAACTGTTATTCTATGTATATAAAACAACAAGTCGAACATGAGCAGCTTATACAACATTCGAATTAGTATACCTACATCAAAATCTTTTTTTTTAATTTTATTTTTATTTTTTTTATTATTGTTTATATTTACGTGTTGGTAAAGACATATTGCGCGTGTGTTTTTAAATAAATAAATAAGAACCAATTTGTAAAAAAAAAACAATTTTTTTTGTAGCTCGTAGAAACACACACAAATAAATTTATTTTACAGCTTTGATCAATTCGTAAGATTGCATTTGAGTTCAACTAACCGCAACCATGTGTGTGTGCGTATATTATAATGTTTTAATTAAATATAACGATCCAAGTTTAACACTTAATGTTTATGTATAATTTACACTATTGTTTGACTAGGCTTATAAATCTACCCTCACTAAAATTACCATAATTTTTAACTATTTTAGATATTCTCAACGCAAGAAAAACAAATAATGAATAAAAGAGCATCTTTTAACTATGTAACATAGTTATTCGATAAAAAAAAACATAGGTAATATATTTTAGCTACTATGAGAGAAAAAAAAGAGGGGGGAGAAAAAGAGGGTAAGCCCGATTAACTTACACGTGTCGTAAGCTTCGCACTTCATTACCGTGACGAAAGAAAGAGAGTCAGAGAGAAACTTATTCTCTCGTGTATATGTATATACATATACAACTACAACGAAATCCAAATGATTCTCTTGGCCATATGGTGCATGCCTATTCTTTTTTGCGTCTGGAATGCCAAGCTAATTCATGGACGATAGCTATATAACTTGAGATTATTCTCTTCTCTCCTTTTACTCCCTTTTCCACAGCTCTCTTGAGAAATATAATTATTTAACGCGACAACGGACAAACCGATCAATCTCTCTATCTTATTCTTGGCTGCTAAGACAAAAATACCATGACGAAAATGTCGCTTCTTATTTTTCTTCTACTCTGAAACGACATACTTGTGATGATTCTCTCTCTCTCTCTCTCTCTCTCTCTCTCTCTCTCTCTCTCTCTTGAGAGAAAGAAAGAGAGTTGATTATTATTGTCCCGGGAGTTAAATAGTCTGGGAATAGTAGCAAGAATTCGGGATGCTATATGTTTTTTTTTTTCTCGAGTGTATGTTGTTAATACTATGCGATTATATGGGAATATTCGGTGTTTGTGTATAGGATATATTAAAATTGCTTCTTTCAACGTCAATGCGTTTTGTCAATTACGCAATACAGGTATACATTGTTAAATAGAAAAAAAAGAATGGGACATTTTTATCGGACATTTCAAATGTATCTGTTGCTTACGTAAACTTCATATGCGTATTACGCGTCGGTTGTCCGACTATATCGGAAAGAAATAGTCAATCTTCTATTTTGAACAAAGATATATTAATATCTACAAAATAATTCCAAAACTTTTAATATAAGATTATGTCAAAATTCATAATCACCAAGCTAGTTCTATCAAATTAACGCATAACATAGTATGTCATATGAAAAGAAAACACTAATTTCAACAACTAAACACACACACAAGTATATTATACTCTTACGAATGATATACTTGAAAATTCACACTCCGTAATCGTCCCAAGCAATACAAATAATTCAAAACACATGTAACTTTGAATGTGCATATATATCAAAGTAAAATGAATTTATAGTCACAGGATAATTTTGCAAGCTCATTTACAATAAATATTTCACGCTGAAAAGACATCTCACCTATCATAATACAAACTGCAAGCTCATTGTCAAAATATCATATGATCCAAAATTATACATATATACATAACATACACTTGCAGAGTTAATTTACCAAGTCGGTGTGGTTTATTATCAATCTTTTACCCAAGTAGTTTCGCATCCGCTTCGTCGCAACACTTATATCGTAAGCTCAATTAACGCCTCAACCATTAGAAACGAAAGCTCTCTCTCTCTCTCTCTTTTTTTCTCTCTTTCTTTTGCTAAAAATATACAACGAGGTGACAAGTTATCCGAAACTCGCGAGTTTAAACGACACGCCCTTACCAGATGTGAATGTATATATACGCGCGCTCGAATGCTTTCGGCGAAATGATGCGCGTCACTGAAGATTTTTTTTTTCATTTTGTAGAACTGTAGAGTTTTTATTGACTGCGAGGAAAGGAGTTGACGTGTTGGACTTGGATTTGGAATGTTTGAATTGGTAAACTATGCTAGTTATGCAAGTTATTAACACACTATGTGAATTTAAGGGCTTGATTTATGTTTTTTGGTAGATTGAAAATATTTTTGTATTTACGAAGGTTAATGAATTTAGATTAAAATACACATCCAGATTTAAAAATAAAATAAAATTATTGAGCTTGCATGTTGTTTGGAGGGGTATATAATATATATACAAAAATTTATGTTATACCGTAAAATGTAGAAAAAAAATGAGCGATAAAGTAGTAACGGCAATGTTTAGTCAGACATCATACATGTTGGATCTTAAATGTTTATGAGCTAATTCTTTTAAAAATAAACAGATATTTATATAAAATGAATATATATAGCCGTATTTTGAGTATTTTACTATTTCAACTTTACGTTAAAATATTATTAAAGATTTTTTTTCTTCAAGCTGACTCATAAAAATCTTTTTACTTTTTTTTTATTCTTAATTATCGTTAATCAATAAAAAATTTCTTATCTCAAATTTTCACCAAATATAATTTTGCGTAAAACGGATATACCTATACACTTGTAAAAAAATCTGCATTCAATAATATTTGAATTACAAGTTTCTACGATTCGTATCTCTCATATAAAATAGTATAAATTCTCTTTAACTCGAATTAATTCGCTAATTTCTAATACAGCTTCTATTTTCGAATAAATACCAACTACAAATCGATAAAAACGAAAAAAAAGTGAAGAAAAATAAAAAAAAAAGTTTTATAAAAATCGTGATATCCCACACTCTCTTTTTGACCTCATGGCCAGTAAAGGGATCTAAAATATCGCTTAGCTCTCTCGATACAGCATACCCAAAAGAGAGAGAGAGCAAAAGCAAACTGATAAATCTCTAAAAGAAAAGCAAGATCAAGACAATAGTCAAAGATAAGATATATATATGTTAAAAAGTACAGGGATGGTGTATATAGAAGAACAATCCCACAGTTATAAACACACATATATACATAGATATGTACTTACGAGTGGCGAATAAAACGCTGAACTATCCATGCCAATACTAGGATAGGGTCCCTGTTCACTAGCCGATGGTGTAGGCGTCGGATAAGATGAATACGAGCTGGCTGTAGGTCCAAGCCTGGGATAAGCACCAAGGGCCAGCCTTGCTGCACTATCGTATTGGCATGAGCATACTGTTTGACCGGTAACAGGATCGGTCATCATTGGCCGTCCGTTTTCGCAGCAGCCTGGTCCAGTTGCTGCTGTTGCTACTGATGCTGCTGTTACAGGCGTACCACCAGTTGTACCAACTGCTGCTGATCCGCCCACTGGTGTGCTTGTACCGCCTCCACTTCCTGTACCACCACTGCCAGTACCTGGTGTTGTACCTGTGGTTGTTGTACCTGCTGTTGTGGATGATGATGGTGAAAGAGCACCTGGACTTAATGCACCAGCTGATGACATTGCTGGTGATGTGGCTGTTGTCGGTTGGCCACTGCTTACTAATAGCTGAAACAGATTAATTATAAAGGGTTTTTTGAGTATGGCTTTTTTATGTTGATAGCTATTGTTGAATTTTTTATTTTATACGTATGAATTAAATTTATTTATTAGGATTTTATATATTTTTTTGGATTATTGCTACAGTATTTTTTTTTTTTTTTTTTGTATATCCGTAAATATCATGTGGTTCATCGTTTTATAAAATTGTTAGTTTCTGTTCTAAAATAAAAGCTATCGTAATTAACAATATACTCAAATTAAATAAAATTCTTTGAAATAAAATTATAAGAAAAAGAAAAATATGTTAAATTTTATTATTGTTATTTTTTCCTGTCTTGTCGGTATAAAGTCCGGTGAAAGAATACAAGTTGAAAAACTTATAAATTTCTACAATTTAAGAAAAGAGAATCTCAGAAAAGGCTTGCCACGCCAATAAAAACATTGGGTTAAAATCAAGCGCTCGTTAATCTCATTCGTCTCGAAAAGTGTAAAATATATCAAGAGTCGAATATATAACAAGTGTTGTTTCGTCATACATATGTAGGTATATCTACCTACGAGCATACGAGTGTGTAAATATATATAAAAAGAACTTTGCTACAATATGTAAAATACGATGTTAACAACCTTCCAATTTCATTTGCACAGTCACGTCTTGAAAAACGCTTGGTTTATGCTATTACTCGGTGATCTCTATATGATCCCGCGACATGAGTACTACACGAGTATTTTTCTACTTTATTTGTAAAAAAAATTGAATCTCCGTCCATTTACATTTGTATAGAGAAAAATAATAGACGAGAGAAAAATGTGCATATATCTCAACACCCGTCAACCAAGTAGGGAGGATACAATAAAAAAGTCTGTTTTATGAAAAACGTAATCCAAAAAACGATCATCGCTAGTAAAAGAAAAACATATGAAAGACATGCACACACATGTATGTAATGAAAAAAGGGTTTTGTATTTGTGTACCTATACGTGATGATGAAACTTACGGAAATACAGCGCTACAAGCTTGTATAATAATAGCTAAGTCGACGACAATCCAAAGACGAGTATCGTATATAGTGAGCTATATAGCGACACTATTTTTCAACGCAACCATTGTTTTTCCTACCTACTGTTGCTCAGGATAATTTATGCGACTGGTTTTCCGTTTTTGGGATATAGGGTAAATATAAACATACGCATTTAGTGGCGTCCCAAAGACGTGGTTTACTTTTGTAGCACGCGCGTCTTGATGGATATCGATTTCGTCACATTAATTTCGTTTTACAAAAATTGATCTTTTTTTTTCTTCTATTTATTGTATTTTTTCTATTTATTATTCTTTTGTATATAAAAATTTTAAAATAAATTTGCAATGGAATATCATTACAATATTTTCTGTTTATAATGGAATACATACAGTTAAAAAAATTTTCAATTAAAAAAAATAACGTTTGCTATTTAGCAAATTAAATAGATAAAAAAATCTAGCAATATTATATAAAAGGGTCGTAGAGTCAACTAATTAATATCAAGGACGCGTGCATAATATACATATATATTTTGTGAAATGAAGGTAAAATATTAAATGAGAGGCCCTGAGACGACGAGGCAAAAAAAATAAGAAAAAGAAAGAAGAAGGGGGATCGTGGTGGAAGTATAATTTTTAGCAAGTCTTGAATTTCAGGGCGTTTACGTTTTCTCTACGTTCAGCTCGTCTCTTTTTCTTTTTCATCTTTTTTTTTTCTCTCGTCTCGGAGTTTGTAGCTCCGTGTGTCCAAGATATAACAACGATGACGACGACGAGGCTGTCTTTTCATTGGCTTGAAAAGAGAAAGCGAGAAGCGAGCGAGCAAGCGGGTCTCTTATTCGTTAAATCGCTTTAATTAACTTTGACTCTGTGTGCTGATGTCGAGCCGAGATCTTCGTAATTCCGTATTAATGGCCGTGTGTTCTTGTGACTTATATATATACATTTCTTGGATAAAAATTTTTTCATTTTATTTTGAATATATAATTATGTAACTATAATCTTTCCAAAAAATTAATTCTTTTTTTTTTAAAAAAAGCTTGATTTTAAAAATTGCGAGCTTTTAATTATTTACGAAAATAATATTATTGATGACAAAATAAAAACAAAAGAGAATATAAAATCTATTATTAAATCAAAATCAAAACAACAAACTCTCCTATACTCATACAAATTATAATTCAAATTTCAAAATTCATAGTCATAAAAGACTACAAGTGTTACATTAAGCCTCATCTAAAATCAAACTTTCTACAAGAACCCTCTTCTCGCGCTTGTAATTGAGCTTTTTTACTCTTGCTACCAAAGTCATTCAGACACGTACAAAACAGCTTGAGTGGAACACTAAAAGAAAGACTAGAGTACTTTACAATAAAAAAAGCTCTAGAGAACGAATACACTTAGGTAGTCTTAACTGTATAGAAGAACAAAGTTGAGAAACCGCCCCTTTAATCTCCATTGAAGGGGGTTGATTTGAAAGACGCTTTTATTCATGCGCGGTTTTGTTAATGTTTTCGTTTCTTTTGCTCTCTGATATAATGTACCCTTTTATCCTTTGTAACTTTGTACATCATCATGAATTCCTTACCTAACTATCGATATACTTTTTTTAGGATGGTAAAGATCTTAAAACTTTTAATTTATTTTTTATGTAATGAATTTCAAATTTTATTAATTTGTAAATGATTATTTAAAATATATCCAGCAGTAATTATGTAATAATAAATTATAATAACGATACATCATACGTGTGTCAAAGTTATAAATTTTTTTGACAGTTGACAAAATTCGTGCTGATGCTAATCAATTAGATATTGCATTTCAAAATAAACAGTCAAGCAAAAATAAGCTAATGCATACACAAACAGTAGTAAATTAAACCAAAGAGTCCTGTAATAGGTCGTATATATGAAAGTCTGAAGTTGCCAGACTTTAAAGTGAGAAGAGAAATTAAAACCGTCTTCGTTGGTCATATGTATATAGTATGTATGTATATATGTGTATGGTGAAGTGGGTAATAAGATACCCAAGTCTTATCCCTCTTCTGCACATAAGATTCTGCTACTACTCTCTTTCCATTAAATCCTAGCAGAACTTCACTCAAGCCTAAAGACTATGTTATATATTACTGCTTCTAGACTTACACACCTTTATGTATACGTTTACAAAAGAGAGCCAAAATCTAGCGATTATTTTTTTAATACATATTGAAATCCGTGGACTCATCCAAAAACCTTTTTAAAATAAAGCTTTCTTATCTTTTATACGCTATTAATTTTTTAAAACTATTATACAAAGTAGTTTTAAATTTAAGAGTCTAAATCTTTTGGTTATACTAACAATACTTGAACTTAGTCTAGAACAGCTTACACAAGTACGGAGTGTCCGGTAGTCTCAAAATTCAAACTTCGTATCTCAGACTTACCTACCGTATAAAACTGGGGGCTTTGATCAAGTTTTGAATTTCAAACTGCCACTGGTTTTATATGTATACAGGATTTACCTTTTTCGCGCACTGTTACTAGAGGAAAAAAAGAGACAAGGCGAAAGTTTAGAGACGCGGAAGATGATATTTTTGAATCATTTTTTTACCTTCTTTTCTCTTTCTTTCTCTTTTTTTTTCTTTTTTTGTTTTTTATTTCGTGCTTTATTATGGTTGTCTAGGCTAAAAAAGGTAAAATAGATAAGTGAGAAGTTAGTAGATCAATTTACTATTTGATACTTTGTGATATTAATTTCTTTTAAGTTTTAACGTAAGTTATAATAGTAGAGTTGAAAGTTTCAATTTTCAAAAAAATTTAGTGCAATAGACAAAAAAAAAATTGAAGTTTGAGAACATCGTAAAATTAGATTTCAATGTTATTAGTAAAGTCTTTAAATTACCGCAAATATTAGTGTAAAAGAAATGTAGTAAGCAAAATATAAAAATAAAAATGAAAAAAATTGAGAGGAAAAAAATTGTGAAATAAGTAACAATAAGTTATAGCAAAGTGAAGAAAATGATCTATTGACTTGATTCTCATGGGAGACCATACACGGAAACCGATTCACATTTGTACATACATATTATATAGATAAATGTATACCATTATTGATTCTCTTTTTCTCGAGACATCCAAAGAATCACCATACACGATTTCATACTTTTTCTTCTTTTGTTTACAAATGTTTATATATACAGTAATACGATTTATATGTATTTAACTTGTGTATTTGTATTGAATTGCGAGAGGTAAATATTGTCGCGGTATTTTTCATTTAAGGGCAATAGCAAATGGTAACAGCGGGTGAAATCGCTTGTATATGTATTATGTTTCTCGTATATAGACTTAGTTGTATTATAGTGAAAGTTGGCGCGTGATAAATATGGAAATTTTAGTGTAGCTATACCTAAGAGAATAATAGTTTAAGGTATTTCGCGCCTTCACTTTTCAAATACTAAAAAAAATTTTTTTTTGTTTCTTTCTCTTTTATTTTTCATATTTGACACAGTATATTTTTTTATTCTCATCCAAAAAATTTCACATGCACATAAGAAGCATATATATTTATATAAAATCCACGTAATAAGAAACAAAACCGGAGATTGCAGCTCGTCGTTAATAATAATAAAAAAAAAAAAAAAGAAATATATATATGCGACTTGCTACAGCCCGAAATAAGGAAAAGAGTCAATAGCTCTAGGTGTGATGAAATATATATATTTCGTTATGCGCGATCGCATCATTGTACTTGTATAGGCTATTACACACTATTCAGTTCTCTCTCTTTCTATAGTTATATACCGAAAAGAGATTCGAAGCTTTATTGACAGTTTATGAAAGCGGAAGCATATAATATAGTCACGTTCGCGTGTGTGATAAGTTATGTAAACACGATGTTATGATAGCTGTACCTACTAGAGAATGAAATAATAAAAAAAAGAAGAAAAAAAAGGAATGGTTGAAAAAATTCGATGAATCTCGTTGGATACGTTTACTAAATTGTAATTTAAAAAATTAATTTGCAAACTGTTATTTTTTAATTTCAATTAGAAATTAAAAAAAGGAAAAATAGATTTACTTGACGAGTCAAATCCGCCTATCCAAAACTATGTGTCAAACTTTAGTTAGTGTCATAGTCAGATAATACTTATCATAGTTCTGTTTTAAAAGACCTCAAACTGGTGTCAATACAACTCGTGACGTATATAAAAAATAACGACGGCACACGCCTTTATTCGTCGAAGCTTATTTCTTATCGCTTCTTTCTCTCTATAGTAATATATAAGAAGGAGAGAGGTGAAGTCTTGTTAAGCATGTATATATGTACAAGTCGGAATAGCGCACGAACTGTTTTTTCGTGTTACCTTCCCATCCCCCTTAAACTTCGTGTGAAACTGATTCTTGAAAGTCAAGACTCATAACGATCTTTGACGACTACGACGACAGATCGACACCTCGTAGTGTGCTTGGGGTTAAATAAGATAGATCTATAAATTATAGGTACCTATTTACATGTGCTACAGACATCGTAGTGTTAAATTGGAGAAATGATTTATACGATTGGGTCTGTAGTTAAGTATTTGGTGTGTGTGTGTGTGCGTGCGCGTGTGTGTGTGTGTGTGTGTGTGTGTGTGTGTGTGTGTGTGTGTGTGTGTGTGTGTGTGTGTGTGTGTAGATTAATAAAGTTTTTGTATGATATAGTAAGGTTGATGTATCAAATCGATTATTTATTTATTTTTTATGTATTTAATTTTTTTTTTTTTTTTAGATGACGATTTATGTATGCAATGTAAGTTGGGAAATTACGCGAATAATATATGAGCTTTTTTTTTAGTTCTTAAATTATGATTATTTATGCATTTGGAAAAATTTGTAAGACGGTAAAGTTTTCTAAAATATATGAAATACTTGAGATTCCATTCACGAATGTAAAATAAAATGCAAAGTATATAAACGCTGGCTGGCATTTTGTATACACGTGGTTCTTAAAATAAAAATTGCTTATAGAACATTTTACAAGAAACATCAAACTGACTCTTTCGCGTTTAAATAAAAATAAAAAAAAAGAAAGGGAATAAGTACATTATAAAATTTATTAAATCAAAAGTCATACTATGACCTTTTTAAATATAGGATATTAAACGTAAAACGTAGTTTCAAAAAGTTTACGAGTTTAAAGAACGACGACGACGACGAGGACGACAAGACATCTGTATTTAATTAAACTCCCATATATCCATGAAAATTCTTATACTAAAGTGTAGTTTCTATGTAAACGAAGACGAACATGCAGTTCTATCATAAAATATCTTTCGAATTTCTTCCTTCCGATCCTCGTTAAAAAAAAAATATATATATACGTATACATACAGTCGTATAAACCGAAGATATTATCTCCAGCACATTCTCGCTGCAAAATTTTCAAGCTTTGACGACGTCTGGTCTAACGTTATACGACTCTTCGCTAAAGCTCCCATGAAACGAGCTTTTTTTTTTTTTTGTTAAGCGTCTAGATCTATTTGAGGTGCCAAAGAGCCCGTTAAAGTGGCAGTAACTTGGAGCTTTAAGAAAAGGAAGAAAAAAAAAGGAACGAGAGGGGGGGATGAGTAGAATATAAAAAAAATAAAAGAGAAAGAAAGGCGTAGAGAATGAGAGAGAGAGAGAGAGAGAGAGAGAGAGAGAGAGAGAGAGAGAGAGAGAGAGAGAGCGAGGGGGGGGG
>JAPYZE010000366.1:0-44040 GCA_030522805.1 Leptomastidea abnormis
AAAAGAACACCACGAGTGGCGGCGGTAGTGTGCCATGCGCGGAGGTGAATACGCTTCGGAAAATCGTGGTGTTAATTTACCACCATAGTTTTTTGAGTGATACATACACACAGAGCCTTCCTTGATTCGAGGTCGCGCGATACCGTTGATTCGCATCACTGAAGTCTCGAACCTACAACATCTTCTAAGACAGATCGAGGCTAATTTTTTATGTCACGCTCGCATAATCGGTATATATAATAACATATTCATGACCTGCGCGTGACCCCAAAAATACCTACCCAGATACCTACATCTATAGGTATGCATCTCTTATTTTTCCTTTCAGTTTGAATCCAAGCCTTTTTAGAAAATCTAAATCACCTGTTAAAGAGAAAGAGCTTCAATCTGAAACTTCTGCTCAGGACATCGACATGCCTATTTAGATAGGTATATTGCAATACAGGCACCCTGTAAAAAAAAAACAACAAAATTTCGCTTTGGGAAAAGTAGGCTAAGCGAGTCCGCGCTGTACGTGTATAGGGTGGAAGCCCTTTGGCGTTGACCTGCTGCTGCTACCACTACTACTATACATATTACTGTGTAATGCCGACTGGCTAAGGAAAAGGAAGAGAGGAACTATATACTAGGGGTTGGACTGGCAGGCAGGCTGGCAGGCTATAGCTAAGGAAGCCCTTGAAATCAATAGCCCCAGCCACCCGGCGGCGGTGCCAGGCCACCCGCTCAAGTTCCCCCCCTTACCCGCGCATTCGTATTCGCACGTACGCGACACGTAGAATAGAACCTCCGCCCCCTCCCCTTAGCCACCTGCTTCTTGACTGGGGTTTGTTGGTAGGGCAAGGTTTGACTTATCGCCAATCCTTATCCTTTCTCTCTCTCTCTCTCTCTCTCTCTCTCTCTCTCTCTCTCTCTCTCTCTCTCTCTCTCTCTCTCTCCCCCTCTCTCTCCCCCTCTCCCTCTGTACTACTGCTACCCCTGATGCGGTCGCTAGGGTGTTCCATTCTTGGATCCTGCGGTGTACCACACACATTTCTTCCTCCTTCTTCTTCTCAAGTTCTTGGATTTCTCTCGGTTGAAATTTTTCCTCCGCGACTACTCCGCTAGCTCTCTTTTTGCCCTCGCTCAATTTCAGCCCACTCTGCTATTAGACGCATCCCATGCTTCTACTTCTCCTCTTAATCTCTGTTTCTCTCTTTCTCCATCTCCAGCAGACTCGTGGGTTGGAACAAAAAATAAAAAGAAAGCTGAAATCCGGCTTCTCTTGGTCTGTATGCCTCGCGCCACCTGCGCATATACATATATCATCATGTGTGTCGTAGATGTGTGTACGTGTACATATGCATGTACACCTGTATGCTTGCTAGTGCCACGAGCTGCTGCGCCAGCCTCGGGTTTTCCCCCCTGAACCGCACGTGGCTTATCTATTTTTTTTTTGTTCTCTCTGTCGAGTTTTAGTATCGGCTGAGTTTGCTATCGTCACAAATTATCGATCACAAAATGCACGCGTGTAAGATTTCTAATATTCTATTTTTTTCCTTCTTACCAGTTTACTTAGACTTGTTGGCTTAATTATTTTTAATTTATGACTTTTCAAATAATAATTTTTTTTTCTTTAAATTACGTTAATGGATTTTATGACGATATTGAAAATGTTGTTTTCAAATATAAATTTTTTTGTAAATTTGTAATTATTTGGTAATTAATTAAAGTCAAATTGAAAAGTTAATGCATCCGAGTTTTGTAAATATGTAATTAAATGAGTTTCTTTATATATAAAGTTGACAAAATATGAAATGTCATTGGCAAAAAAAAAATTAATATCCATTTGTAAATATTACATTATGATTTTTTTTTCCTCTAAATTACATCATTCCGAATTATAAAATTAATTTTTAAATTTAACTTTATAATATATATTTCTTTTTATCAAACTATTTTTTTTTAACACTTGAAACTATGAATTGTAGATTTTAATAACAAAAATGAAATTACCGAAAAAAGACATTAATACGTAAGTCCATAGTTTTAATGAACGTATTTACCCATAAATTCATAACAATAACAGTTTTTAAAATTCGCCATTATTAAACAAAAGTTACCGGAAGGTAAAAAATTTAGAAAAATATTTGTGCCGTGGTAACATCTGTGCGTAACACAAAAAAGCAAATATCACATTTTTCGTAATATTTTTTTAAATTCCATAAATTTTATCAGTTTTTCCTATAAAATGACGTAATCTAAAATTTGACGTATTCCAAACCAGTTAAAAACAAAATTTTTCAAGTCATTCTTAAACAAGTTTTTAAACTACACTAAAGTTGAAATCTAATTAGGTGCCTCTCAAATTATCTAAGTTAATAAAACTTTCAATATGTTCATTTTCAAATTTCTTTTATCTTTTCAAATCATATTTGGATTTGGAAATTTAGTCACTCGATGCAAAGTGCAAGCTGATTGTAAGTTTTAATTTATTTTATCAATTTCAAATATTAGTTAATTTTTCTTTATTAGTTATTATTTAAGACTCATTCCTTTTTAGTTTGAAAGTATATGCTATAATTGCTAAAACAAATTTGTTTAATACGTACCACTAATATATACCACATAATTTTATTTAAATACATTTATATTTTTAGGTGTAGATGTAACTAGTTACATGGATGAGTCAGTCAAGCAATGTGATAATTTTTATGACTACGCTTGTGGTGGTTTTATAAAAAATACTAATTTACCTGAAGATCAACCACAAATTGATACACAGGTTGACAGCGAATATTTTTTTACAATATTAAATTCATCCTTTAGCCAAAAGATATCACCCACTGATATTAAACCGTATAAATTAGTCAAACATTTTTATCAAAGCTGCCTTAACGCACGTGAGTATATAATCATTTAAATGACTTGAATGAATTTTTTTTCAAAAGAATCAATTAAACAGACATTTTTCTATTCAAATGTACATTATGAGCAATACAAAATTTTTATTTACGTAGAATAATTATTTCAGCTGATGAAACACGAGATTTAGGTACTTTGCTCCAAATATTGGCAGATTTAGGTAACTGGCCGATTATTTCTACAAACTGGGATGAATCATCATTTTCGTGGCAAAATGTTACTTCGAAAGCTTATAAAATTGGTTATTCTGCAGATTACTTAATAACTTTTAACGTGGAAATCGATAAAAAAAATACTTCCAGACATATGATTACTGTAATTATTAAAAAAAAATTTAATTTTTATTAACTTAATTATTTAATGTGTGAATATTAACATTATTATTATTAATATTAATAGCTGAAACCAGCTTCTTTGGCTGTGCCTCGCGAATATCTTATTGAGGGTAGAGAAAACCAAGTAGTGAAGGCCTATTATGATTACATGAAAGGAATGATTGAACTTCTTGGAAAAAACTTTGATGAAAACGTTAATAATGAACTTGAAAATATAATTCAATTTGAAACTGATCTAGCTAAGGTAGGTATATTCAAATTTTCCATTCCATATAAGTAACTAAAATTTTAATATAAATCACGTTGATTTTAGAGTCAAATAACGTCAAAACCTGCTCCAATTTATAATCCAAAGACAATAGTTGAATTATCCACAAAATATCCAAATATATCTTGGACTTCATATTTAAATAATATTTTATCAACATCAAATATTCAAGTCGATCAAGATGTAACTGTTAATGTAATCAACGAAGATTTCTTCGGTAATCTAGAAAAATTACTGTCCGGAAAATCAAATCGAATCCAAAGCAACTACATACTTTGGCGAATTATTCACGATTCCGTTTTGTATTTGACCGAAGGAGCAAGAGAAAAAGAGCTTATATTTTCAGGAGAAAATACCGGACAAAAGGCGCGTAATCCAAGGTATTAACATCATAATTGTTTTTTTTTTTTTTTTTTTTTAAATTCGAATAATAAATGTTTGAAATTTTTAAACAAATTTAAATATTATTTCACTATAGATGGATCGAGTGCATAGACACCACTGTGAATCATCTTGACGTGGCAGCGGGCGCAATATACGTTAGAGATCATTTTGATAATGAAACTAAGGGAGAAGTTTCGAAGATCGTGAAAAACATTCAAAAACAATATGAAAAAGCTTTCACAGAGGCAAGTCTTCTGCAATTTTTTGGAAATTATCAGATATTGGAAAAATATAAAACTTTATATTTAAATATACTTACAACTTACAGAATAGTTGGATGGACGACGCAGCAAAACGTTTTGCTGTTGAGAAATTAAGGGAAATGAATATCTACGTAGCTTATCCAGACGAGCTGTTCATCGACAGCAAACTTTACGATTTCTATTCGACACTGACTCTTTCATCTTCTGGATATTTTCAAAATATATTAAATATAAGAAAATTTGATAATCAATTTACAATCCAAATGCTTAACAAGCCGGCCGTTAAAAATGATTGGCTTGCATTTCCTAATGCTGTTGTTGTTAATGCTTATTATGCTGAAGAAACTAACAGTTTATGTGAGTTTTTTTTTTTTATTAAAAAATTAAATTTATTTCTTTTTGACTCATTAAATTTATAAATTTAAACTTACAGATTTACCTGCAGCTATTTTACGAGGCGTATTCTTTGACAAAAACAGACCACAAAGCATGAATTACGGAGCAATTGGTTTTTCTATTGCTCACGAAATATCACATGGTTATAGTGTTGAAAATCACCTGTTTGATAAAAATGGCTTATACACCAATGGATGGGAAAAAAGAACAGAAGATAGCTTGTCAGAAAAGACTCAATGCATCAAAGACCAATACAATAATTACCAAGATGAAATAACAAAACTATATGTAAGTTTAATATTTGAAAAAAATAAATAAATCTATTATTTTTTCAAAAAATAAAAAAAAGTTCAACTTTGTCTGCAGCTTAATGGTACAGATGGGATACGCGAAAATTTTGCAGATGTAGTTGGTATACAGATGGCTTATCGCGCCTATAACGAGGTACGATCATCGACATCCCCCGAATCAAAATCAAAATTCAACAACGATGAATTATTTTACATCGGTTTCGCCACTAGTTGGTGTGTCAAATATCAGCCAAAAATCCTTGAAGCTATTCTCAAGACAACCGCATACAGTCCTGCAAGTGCTCGTATAAATAGCGCCTTAGCAAATCTTGATTCATTTGCCTCGCTTTATAAATGTAAACCAGGAAAAATGAATCAATCTAAAAAATGTACAGTTTGGTAACAGAAATTTTGTAAAACAGCTGCAATAAAAGGAATTTTTTTAAAAAAGTTTTTCAATGCATGTTATAATTTTAATAGATTTTAATCTGCTTTCAAGTCTTACTAGAATAGAAATGTTTTCTTTATTTAAAAACTAATTAAAGTGTATTAGATTTATTAAACAAAATTTGTTTTTCTTAGTTAATTAACACTTAAACAAAATAAAAATGACAAATATTTATTTATAATTTCTGTAACAAGAAAATTCAATCTCTTTGAAAGTAGTCCAAGGTTTTTATTTTGCACTTATATTCAATGTTCTAAATCATGATTTACGATATTACCAAGCAAATTTTTTCATAAAAAGATGAATTTTAATATTACTGATTATCAATAATTATTATATTTAAGTTTTCAAATAGTTTTATTTACAATTAGTTTCTTAGTGACGGAAAAGAAAACAAAAATTTGAAAGAAAAAACGGTTGTAATTTTTTATTACAAAATAAAATTAAATGTCAATTTAAAATTTGAGTCGTAAAAATAAGCAATGAATACTGTTTTTCAAAAAGATAAATAAACTTTTGTGGATTTGGAATGGTTTCAAAAAATAAAAATACGTTTCTAAAATTTTTTCATCATAATAATATGTAACTCGATCTAATGTAAGCAAACATAAGAACACAAAATAGATTATTACTGAAATAAAAAATCCGAGCTTTGCAGTAGAATATAATTAAATATAACGAATATTTCAAAATGAATTTCAAACCAATAATTATTTAAATATAGTTAATAATACTTTACAATTACATTATTAACAATACATAAATGCTCTTAATCCAATTATAAAATGATTTTATCTTAATGGTTGACCAATGCACGTGTGTTATGTGTTCTGTGTTTATGAGTGTACAAACAGAGACTTTTATAATAGCTAATGGTATGGTTTTTACAGTTCCTTTTTTTTTCTTTTTTCATTACAGTCGCTCAAGTCTCTTTTCGTATAAGCTTTAAATTCTCTAGGCAAAAAAAATATTGTATGAGAGTCATTTTCGACTGCTGTTTTCATTCCTGTTTTTCTGTAACAATCTATTAAGTATAACTACAAAATTAATATTTCATTTGTTAATAAACATCTTGATTATCGTCTTGATCAAACAGTTATACAAAATCAATAATTCGTCATTGAACAGACAAAAATATAATAATAATAATAATAATAATAATAATAATGACAGTGATATTACATATACAAAGCTCGCTAAATTCGTCGATCTACACTGTTTCATCATATTCTTAAACTCATAATTCTTATTTGCTCGTGTGTTTTAATTTTTCTCATTCAGTATTTGTTTTTCGATGGATTTCTCGTCTCCTCTCGTACGCATAAGATATTATTAAAAATAAAATAAATTAAAAAGTACACTGAAAAGCGTTAATAATAATAATAATAATTGGTGAAGTCGATGCGTCAACTTCTCAATGGAATAGTAGTGCGCCGTCTTCTCGGTGAAATGTAATTGAGGATATATTATATATATATAGACTTATAATCCGTGCGGATCATCGATTGACCGCCGTTACATTTTAAAACCAAGCCCAGCCCTTCTCCCCCACCCCTATACTCCCCCGTCCCGCGAGTAGGCGCTCAATCACTCGCACACACACACATACACACACGCACACACCCCCCTCAGCCCCTCTCAAAACACTACCAATTTGCAACATATTATTTTTCCGTACATCCCATAATCGCAAATTTCGCGTTCGCAGACACATACAGGCTCGCATCACCCTTTTTTTCGCGAGTACGCGAGGATAGCCTCGCAATAAGGGATATATGCTCCTACGACAAGGTACAATATATGTATGTATAATAAAGAGAAGAAGCAAAGCAGCAGCAGCAACGCGTGGCAGAAAGAGCAAAAATAAAACAGCCCGAGACTACTTCGCTCTCTTCCCCCAGCCGTATACCCCTTCCTTCCTGCAGCCCATCTCGCCCGGTATATACTTTTTCTCAAGGGCTTCGCGCGACGCGCTTTTCACTGCCAGACCCCTTTCTTATCACCCCTACTACCCTTTCCCTTTTCCAACCCTTCTTCTTTTTGTCAGGTTCGCGGCAAAGATAGAACAACGATGTACCAAGTGCTCAGCTGGCGAGAATGAAAACGCTGTCGGCTGTTCGCCAACCCCCCTCCCCCCCTTCTCTTTTGTCCCCCTTTTCGATAATACGAGAGCACGAGCGCGCGCGCACGGCCTTTCGAATGTGTGTCAGTGTGTTATCGGCCGTGAATCTCTTGCTCCCCTCCGGGACTCGGTCAATTGTTCGGTCTTATCAACCGTTCTGGCCGTGTACCACTATATGCTCTAAAGGACTTTTCTGTCTTTCGCCTATACATACATACACACACATTTTCGTACACATAAAAATTGCTTTTTATTCTTCTTTTGCCTTCTGCTCCTTTTTTTTTCTTCTTATTTTTCTTCTTTTACATGAATCGAGCCTATATCCGCTAGGTAAGATTGTATCGGGCGGTTGTCATCGTCGTCGTCGTTTTTGCAATCGTCTTCGTCATAATGGTTGGAATAATGCATGTTTAAGCTAATCGAAATAGGTATAGACTTTGTTTAGGTTTTCGTTGAAAAATGACATATCCATCACGTGCGTTTGTGTATGTGACGACCATAGGTGTTTAAACTTTCTAATTTAAAAGTTTAGCTGAAATTGTGCACAAAATAATTTGCTATTCGAGCTTGGGTTGTCAAAAATGATAAAACAAATTATTTAAATTTATAATTTTAATAGTAAAAGAAAAGCAATATGTGACATATGCGATCTTCTTTATAATGCAATAAATCTGTATAACTTAATAACGCAGTGTATGGAAAACGAGTCCTGAGTGACAATCGATGATCTCGATGGACGGGAGTTCAGAGCTCAGAAATCATTTTCCAGAAGTCACGCGCGTTGGGTTCAATGCACAATAGCAACTAACGCACGAATATATAATCCTAAATTGCTGCCGATACGTGCTATGTTTTGTTTCTTTGATGGTAAAGTCCTTCGTTTATTTTACATAAAATGTCAAGACAAATCAACAGTTTGTTTTTCAAAGTGACACATTTTTTTAAATGTCTAGAAACAACGTCATTTCAATAAGCTTAATTAACATTATGGTGACATGTTTTCTTTTTTAATATTTTTTTTTGTATTTTAAAAGTTTTTTTGTTAAAGACATTGACGCGCGGAACAATACGAAAATCCTTTTGTAAGAAAAAGAAAGCACACCAGATAATATATAGGAAAAAAGCGCAAAAATAAAAGCAGTTTGACAAGAAAATATAAAAGGGAATGCGACTTTAAATTTGTGCGCCCCGTTCCTTTTACCTCCCCTTGAAATCTTTTAATGAAAAGAAAAAATATTTACAATTATCAAACTACTCATAAACCGACAGGCCTCGTGAAACGGAGTACAAAGAAACTAAAATTAAAAAAACTAAAAAAGACTTGTTAAGAAGCAAGCGCTTCAAGGTTCTTAAAAAAGGATTTTACTCCCGCTTGCCTTTATTGCATTAAACACATTGGCCTAGCAGACGACTCTAATTATTTTAATGTAGACCATACTACAATAGAAGTTGATAGTAATTATTTATTATGAACTGTGTTATGACTCTGCAGTTAACTCGTTTTTCTTTTCTTTAACTTTTCTCTGCTCGCAGTTCGCACTAATAATAGTAGAGTCAATGGCTTGTCGAGTGGCAGAAAGGGTAGGCTAAGAAAAATTGAGGGGCAGGAGGGAAATGGGGGTGGTAGTGTGCCAGAAGGTGGTTACGTTAAGGCGAAGGCTCTTCAGATCATTTTCCCCAGAAGATAACCGACAACGACCATGGCGACGGCGATAATTATGCTTGCGGTAGACATCGGCAGCGGATTGCTGGGATGCGTTGCAGTTAATCCCGACATTGAAGCCAAGCTTATGTCTTTTCCCAATGCTGCGTTTTTCCATTTCATAACTTCCTCCTATTATCATAAATCGAATAATTAAACCAATGAATAATGTACTGGTAAATTGAATGTGAACGAATTATCTTGTAATTCTTTAAGTCAAAAAGAAAATGTTTGTCTAGTTTTTCAATTATTTACAATGATTTTTTAAAATGTAATTTTCACTTACAAGAAAGCAAATGATCTATTAGCTCTTATTTAATTAAATCATCAGTTAAACATTTTTAATAGATGTAGCTATGAAAATTTTTTTAAAAATGACAATTTCTTTTTCTATTTAAAATTTTTTTAAGTTACAATATTAAAACAGTGGTATGCTATATTGATTATTTTATTAAAAAATAAAGTTTATGGTAATATTTATAAATTTTTAATTATTTTAAAAGATGGAATCAAAGTTTGATGAAAATCTCCTATCAATTTATTTAGCGACAAAGTCTATTTAAATATATAAGTATAAATGTTCTGAATAAATCTTGAAATCTAAAAAACTTACCTTTAGTTGCAGATTTTCTTGCCTAAGAGTACTTTCTTCTACCCTCAACTGATTAACTTCTTGTGCTGCTTTCATCAACTTTTCTTCTGTTTCACCCATTGGCTGTGAAAATTAATATATTATAATTTAAAACATGAAATATTGATTAAGTACAATAAATTTATGGTAGTTTTTAATAGTAATAATTTTACCTTTGGTGATGACTTAATTGATTCACTAGCAGGCTTACTCTTAGCATCAGTAAAACTTGCCTCTGGTTTACTCGTTGTAGTTGACTTGGGTTTTGATGAATTGGAAGTAGTAGTGGGATTCTCAAAAACACATTTGAGTTTAGTATCCATTAATTGATCAGGGTTCACTTCTTTCCACTAAAAAAATAAATAAATTTTAATTATTTTATTTTATTGTTTTTATAATAAACATTAGTAAATCAAAAATGTTTATTTAAGTAATAAAATTAACTAGAATTGTTTGCCAATAGACTATTTAAACATTTGTATCGAGCAAACACAGAAATAATTTTAGAAACACATTGGATAATTGCCCAAAGTATTTGACTAGACATGTATATTTGGTATTTCAAATCTTTGAGGCTTCTTTAAATTTATTTCATAAGAAATAAGTTTACATAATCTATTACCATAATTTGAAGTTTAAATAACAAAGACAATTTATTGTTACAATTTAAAGAATTATTATACTTACAATTTCTGATGGATCTTCATCTGGATCTTCATTTGGTGCTACAATTGTTTGAACCATGAACTTGTGCTTACTCTTTTCATTGGGATCAAAGTCATATGGTTGTAAACAAACTGAAAAAAAAAAAATATTTTTTGTACAATTTACTGCAACATTTTTCTAATATTCAAATTAACATTATAAGTATAAACCTGCTATTTCACATATTTCTTTTGGTTTGATTAATCCAGAATTTGGCCTGACACAATATCTCTTTGGAGCAGTGGTCTTAATTTTAAAATATACTTTCTGATTACTTGTTGGATTTGTGAGCTTCATATATGAAGCAACTGGAGCTCCAGTAAATGGACCTGAAATAAAATAATTAATAAAATTAAAGGTTATTTATTAAAAAAAATACATTTTATTATCATCCATACTTTGTTAAGAATATTTAAAAAAAATTGTTCAATTTACAATAAAGTCACTTGGTTATCTATCAAAAAATTTAATTCTTATATTTGGCTAAAGTATCAATAGTAACAAAGTTGAAGTATAAAATTAAAAAAAAAAAAATAATAAAAAATAAAAATAAAGATAATGTTATCTTGTTAATTTTTATAAAATCAATAATGTATAATTTTTATTAGATTTACTAATAACTTTTACAAGTTAAGAAGAATAATTGATTTTACTAAGAATAGAAAATAATTATAATTTAAAATAAACTGATTATTTTAGCTTTAAAGATGTATTTATAAAACATGATTGTTACTAATTATAATTGTTTTTTCCTAAGCTTTCATAAACTGTACTGAAAAATAATAAATGTAATAACAAATAAAGACTTTTGATAAGTTTAACATATTAAAATTGAATAAAAATTGTAATGTCTATTTAAAAATATTAAATTTTAGTTGATAAATCAATTTAATAAAAAAAATATCTTTTTCGTCTTGTTTTTGCAACATATTATAAATTTCACTTATTGCCAATGCATTAAATTTTCTTATGTTATATCTTACACTTGCAAAAACAGTATTGTAGACAAAAGTTGATTTAATTGTAAGCATGACGTGTTTTAAAAGTGAAATTTAAAATCAATAAAAATAATAAAAGCAAAGTTAAATTTGAAAAAAAGTGATGAACTAAAAGCTCTGACAAGACAAACAAAAAGAAATGCAGAGTCATAACAGTCCACATTTGTTTTTATGAAAGAAACATTAAAGTCCAGCGCTTAACATGCAGAGCAGTTTAAAAGAAAAAAAGGTGATGATTTTCATTATAGAGAAGCACATGTTAATAATTCATCTAAGCAACAGCACGTAAGGAAGGTGAATCTTTTTCTCTCCTGTGCTCTCTGATATATATTGATGACTCATGTGAGTCCATGCATGAGATTGCCATTTTTTTTCTCTATTCTAAACGAAATATTCTGGGCAATCACCAAGTTTAAAAATAAGTATTCTATCGCGGCTCAAGTGCCTATAAATCAATATGTTAAAAAGCCAGCGCACAGGCCCGCTCCAGCAGCGGTGGCAAAGGTAGAGGGAGACGAGGACGGAGACCCTGCGGGGTCGCAGAGGAAGATCGAGAGATCACGAAAATAACGCATCGAGCGCGGGGAGGTCGCAATCTCTCTTTGTTTCTCTCTCTCTCTCTTTCCCTCTCATTTTCGACGTCCCCGGCGGGAGCCGCACAGCGCCTCGGTCCCGGGGCCTTTTATGCGCGTCATCACCATGTCATCCCCACGAGACTCGTGCGATGAAAATGACGAGGACAACAGCTACGAGGAAAGTCCTAAAACGTGCTCGTTCTTACGCATATGATCGCAGCATGGATGCCACCCGGGGGTTATAGCTTGAGCAGGGCCACAGATAAACATGTAGACGACGTGTTGAGGAAGGAGGGAGGAGGGAGAGCCAGCGGATTTGGGAAGAGGCTATATGATTATGGGCTACTTAGCTGGTGCGCAGCGTATTAGATATGTATATACTCACCGCGGAAACGCAGCTCATTTTGCGGCTCGATGATGAGAAGCTGTTCTGGCTTGTTCGACATCCTGTCTGTGTCGGTTATTCCAGCGAAACGGCAACGGTTGCACGCGGACTACAGATGACGATGACGGCGGCGCGGCAAGCGGGGGGTGAGGTGAGAGACACTAGCTCTCGTCGAGAGTCTCGAGCTTGTCTCGTTGTGTCTCGCTCTATTCTATTATATACGTTGTATGTGTGTTCACCTCTATATTATTCTCTTATAATGCCTAAGGCTATATTGCCTGTGTGATATTTTCCGCGTGGATGGTGGATATGTTCTACTGCCCTCGCGGCAGAGGAGGTGTTAGGGGCTGCTACTGCTGCTGCTGCTGCTACTGCGATGGCGGCGTTTTTCCTCCTCTTCTTCGTGGACAACTCAAGTCCGACCGAGCGAGGGAGGGCAGGGTAGGAGAGGGCAGTTATACACACACATACACACACTACGCGAAACACAAATACAAACACACACACAGAAATCTATAACTGCGTATGGGTGCAGGGATACCTGCAGTGCAAACTTTTATACAGGACGGTTGGTTGTAAGGAAAACACAACGTCAACGTCGTCTCCGTCGCCTGCTGCTGTTAATTCTTTTCTTTCTCTCTCTCTCTCTTCTATCCTCTTCCTCCGTTAGCACACTGCCTGTGTCGTCCTCGTCGCGCAAACGAACGCGCGCGCGCAACTTTGCTAACTCGCGTAGTCGCGTTTATAGTTGTCGGTTGGATAATTTCTTACTTCGGTCTCGCTCTCGCACACAGTGTGATGTGGACCGGTTTGGCTAATTTTCTCTCTTCTGACGTTAGGGTCATTTTAACTGCCAACTTGATCGTTAGTGACGGTCAATTTTTCGAAATTTTTCATTTAAACGGATCGTCAGTTAATATAATATCATATACCTATCTGACAGATCATCGATCAGATTTTTATTATTATTTTTTTTTTTAATACAAAAATTACGAAGACACGTAATCAAAAAATTATATTTTAATTCCTAAAATAATTTTAAATTTATAGATAGGTTAACAACTATATGAAGTTTATAACTGTTTTATTATTTTAAATTCAAAAACACTAGGTAGAGCAATTTAAAATAAAATTATAGAAATTTTGTTGATGGATGGGTAAAACAATTCATATGAACAAATCCTAAATTTATTGATAACATAAAATTAAATTTCTATTCATCTAACTTTCTAATTTACAAAAAATATTTTAATTATAATTATTTTTTAGTGCAAAAAGTAAATATTAACAATACTTCAACGCATCTTATCTTCTCATTGCAATCATGATGGAATTTAAAAGGAGAATGATAACTTAATTAAATTAAAAATTTTTTCATGTAATTTACCAGTTAATCAGGAGATTCAATGGAAATATAATGTCTTGCAAATCGCAGTAATTTTTTTTTCTTAAAATTCAACCCTTTTCTTCATAAAAAAAAAAGTCTTTTTTCAAATGTTCTGCTACTTACGAGTGATGAAAAAAAAAATTTAATTTTGTATTTTAATTAAAAAAACTATTGTTTCCTAGAATAATATACTTATAGACGATCCATGAATTTTTTTAGATTTTTTTATGTATTTTATAGCTTACGGGCGAAAACGACCCCTCTTCATAAAGATAAGGTGAAAAAAAATACTTCATAGACGGATAGTTAAATTATATAATTTTACAAAATTCGCGACTGCACTTTAAAGACACCGTGAATATAAGCATCTAGAAAAAAAAAATTGATCGCTGTTATAACAATGCCCTTTTTTCAGTGGGATTCAAGCTTTTGTAACGAAAGACCTGAGAAGTATAGATTAATAAGAATGCATTTTCTTAAAATCGATTTTTTTATTCATATTCAACTGGCGCTATGAAAAGTTTTGTGTCATTGAATATTAAAAAATTGAAAATTTTTTAAATGTAATAAAATATTACGATTTAAGCTGCTTATTTTCTAAGTACAACATTTTTCAATGTAATTTACGAAAATATCTTTTTTTTAACTATACATTAATAATAATATTTTAATTATAAATGATGAACAGCTTTCAGTATAAAGCAACGAAGTAAAAGGTCGTAAAATTCTTGTAATTAGTTAAGCCGCATATTTAACTAAAGATTGCAAGGCGTATAAGTAAGCCCGCATCAAGTAAACGCAATTACTGCAAGTCAATAGTCCGGCGTTAAGGTAATTAGAAAACGCAGCAAAGCGCGGCGGAGGCCAGCAGCAACAACGCGTAAAGCAAGCTCTGTACAGAAAGAACAAAAAAAATATATATACCTAATGCACCGGTTACTATTACTTGTCGAGAAGCGAAGAGTCGCGAAAGAAGAAAAGAAAAAATTCAAGCTTCTCGGTTCCCTCACTCGCAGCAAAATAATAAGCAACCGTTTGAAAAAGGCTTCCACGCGGCCCTGACCAATAGCCGCAGCGTCGCTGCTCCGGCACACAGTAGTGCACGCAGTGCACTGCACACACGTGTTTCCTCTCTCACTCCTCCCCTTTGCCGCTACTTAATATATAGATAGATTTTTTTTTCTTGCTCTCTTCTTATCGATGAGCACAGAACCGCGTGTGCTTCCTCTTCTTTTTCGTCGACGACGCTTGCGAGCAAGACACGGTCCCGAGGAAACTAGCCGGCATCATCGGAGCGCCGAGGCTGTTACAGCAGCTCATCACTGGACAGCAGCAACAACATCTGATATCATGGAAGAAAAACAGGAGCTTCTTGATCCAAATCTTAATGCCGAGGCATACAGGAGCTTACATCCGGCTGACAGAGCTCCTGTTAACGACAAACAGCTTGAGGTTCTCATCGTTTATCAGGGTGAGTTTTCGAGGTTGGAACGCGCGCGCCCTTTTCACCCGGCTTTTTTCTTTCCTTTTAACTTTCGGAGTTTTTTTGTTTATTTTAACGATTTGTTCTTGTGAATTGTTATTTTTGGAGTTTCATGATTTTCATTGTTATAAAATTGATATAATTTTTCAACTTTATTTTTTATTTTTTAATGGATTGATGAATGACAATGTAATTAGCAATTTTTTTTTAAATCATTAAAAGATAATGATTTTTTTATTTGTTAATTATATGCTTGCAGATGATAGTTTGCTTCTTGGAGCTAGTAATATGATTGATCGATATTGGATGGGAACATTGTGGTTTTTTAGTGAACCAGTCAGATTTGATAGAAATAAATACACAGCTGCTATAAGGACTGAAAGTGGTGTGCGTGCTGCTTCTTATTTAGGAAGACATGATAAGTTTGTTGTTGGAGAAGACAGTGGCCTTTTGCAAGTATTTGAAGTAACTTTTAATACCGAACTCCAAACCAAAGAACTTCAATGTGTAGGATACTCCTGTCAACATGATGATAGTCTAACATCTGTCTCAACCTTTAATGATGATTCTCATGTACTTACAACTGGACTGGATTGTTGGTAAGAGCATCTTTAATTTATTTAATACTTATCCTCATAAAAAGTACTAAAAAGTCTAATATTACCAGCATAAAAGTTTGGGATACAACAGAAATGATTGCAATGTCATCATTTAATCAAGCTCACAGTGATGCAGTTACAAGTGCTGCTGTTCAAACCGGGAGTAATTCAATATTTTTATCTACTTCGTTAAACTCAGAGGCTCTACTATGGGATATAAGAAAAATGAAACCAGCTTTAGGTAAAATTTTTAGTATTTAAAAAATTTATAAATCTCATTATATTGTGTGAAATAATGCTTTAAAATAATTTATCATTGTAAGAATTAATAAAAATTATTTTTTCTTATTTAAGGTTTATGGGAAAAACCAGGTCATGGATTAACAGCTGCTTCATGGAAAACAGATAATGAAAATATTGTTGCTGTTGGTGCAGATGATGGTAGCATTGCAATACTGGATATTCGTAATGTTGGAAAAGCTATATATGAATCAGTACAATTTAGTCGGGGAGTACAAAAATTATTGTTTAATTCTACAAATCCTAACCAGCTGGCTGGTTGCTGCGATTCTACGGATGTTAAGGTGTTTGATACATCTAATTATAGTGATATAAAAAGTATTTTTGCAAACCATGCACATACTGACTTTGTCCGAGGACTTGCATGGCACAAAAGTGATTTAATAACATGTTCCTGGGATAACACAATTCTTAGGCATTCTGTGATGTTAGAATCAAGTGCCTGATACTTAATTTAATATTAAGGAATTTAATTTATAAGTCTTAAATATTTTTATCTTTATAATAAATACTTAAACAAAAATATGTCAAAATAGTTGATACTTTCTGAAGCCAAATTTTAAAAAGTTATCTTTTAAGATCTTTAAATACGTTGGAGTATGAATCTAAATATTTAAAGACACAATTTTAACAAAATGAAATTTTATTTTTTTTCTTTATAAATTACAAAAAATTAATCGTAAAAACTTAAAATACATATTTAAAATGCTCAACAATTAGAAAATTAAGGTATTGATATTTCTCGAGGTTTTTGGAAAGCAGAAACAAGAGCATTTAATTGTACAGCTTCATTACATCCACTAATAACTCTCTTCTCGATTTCAGCCATGTTGATGATTAGATCAATCAAAACTTCATCGGGAAATTCAACTAAATCAAAATATAAAAAAATTATTTGAAGAAATTATAAGCTAAACTATGAAATATAATTATAAACTTACTTTTGTTAACAAATACTTGGAGTTCTGTCAATATATCCTGCAAGGCCAAGCCTTTCTTTGTTTTTAAATCTTGAACTTCTAATTATTCATTAAGGAAAAAAAATTGTTTAAATAAATTTCATTATATTTAATAAATTTGTGTAATAACAATCTATTTTAAATTATAATTATAATATATATTAAAAATAAAAAAAATATTTAAAAAAGGATACTGCTATAAGCAAATTCATAAGTTTCATTTAAGAGCCAATTAGCAATATTTCTAATATCAACTGGAAGAGGGTGTCCAACACAAGAATAAACATTTTCTTCATTGACTAATCCAAATGCTAACCAAGTACTTTGTAAAACATTAATGACTCTTCTCATGTCTCCTCCACTTAAAGTCATCAGGGCTTGTTTGCCATCATCAGTTACAGTAACACTGAAAAAGAAAAATTTTTGTCAAAGAAAAGCCTTTATAATTTTATTTAAATCTTACATACTTTTCTTCCTTAACAACATGATCTAAACGTGGTAAAATTTGTTCTGGAGCTAAGGGTCCAAATCTAAATTTTGTACAACGAGACTGAAGAGCAGGTATAATTTTACTTAAATAATTGCAAATAATGCAAAATCTAACATTATCTGTATACTTCTCAATAACTAAAAAAAAAAAGAATAGTCATTAAAGTTTATTAATTTGAAATTATTTCTTTTTTAGAAAAAATGAACTTACTTCTCCTCAGTGCGTTTTGAGCATCATTGGTCATTGCATCAGCTTCATCAAGAATGATCAATTTAAAACCTGATCTGTACATTGTTCCTGTGCTGGCAAAACTTAATATTTGACCTCTGACAATACCAATACCTCTATCATCAGAGGCATTAAGCTCCAAAACCTTTGAAAACACATAAATTAATTAGAAATTTGTATATGCTCTAAAATAATTTGAATTTTACAAAACATTTAGAAAAATAAATCATACCATAGAACTAAACTGTTGAGGAGTATAAAGTTTCTTGGCACATGCTAGAATTGTACTTGTTTTACCAGTACCTGGAGGCCCATACAATAACAAATGAGGCAGCTGATTTTCGTCAATAAATTTGTTAACTGCAAAGTATCATTATAGTAAGATAATATAGTCAATTTAATAATCTATAATATAATATTATACATACTTGTCTGAATAATTTCTTCATGAGAAATCAAATCATCCAATTTATTCGGCCGGTATTTTTCAACCCTAGGAAAACAAAAAGTCGTTTAAAAAATTTAAACGATTTAGCAAACAGCCATATATATTAAATATTTAAAAAATTAACGCACCAGGGTAGATTGGCAGTAGTTTTAGCCACAGTGGGAGACATTGTTTATTTTACTTTTTGTTTATTGTCGATCAGCCGGTTATTTTATATACATATATATTTATGTTATTTTCTATGAGTATATCAAAAAGGTTAGAAACTCCAAAGCGAAAATTTGCCGCGCGCGCTAAATTTGACGTTATGTCTTTCGTAAGGTTGGCACTTCTTACTGGTCTGTTTTGTCTTCTGCAAGTTGGCAGCGAAATCAAAGTGCGCCGCACGTTCTCTCAAGCTGTTTCCGCAGTCCAAACATTAAGGTTTGTAATTTCATGAAGAGCAAATAATTCGAAGAAATAAACAAAGCTTGGTAATAGGAGTATTTTTTATCAGTGTGATAATTTTTTTGATACTTGGAATCAAGTAATTATTAAGAACGTCAGGATGTGTCTCACCCGGTAACAATGGACGTTTTTCTTCGAACATTACCCAGAGCAGAAAAAAAAATGCGATCGCCAAGCTGGAGTGTAAATGTCTTAGCGAAACCGGTGTCATATAGAAGCTGAGTGCTGGAGAAAAAAAGCAAGGATAGGTATTGGTGTTTTCTTGAAATGGCTACTACTACCACTACTGGTGAAAGGTGAAAGGATTCAAAACTCGAAACAGCTGATCAGTATAGGACTTATGTGTTTTCTCAAAAAATCCTCGCCATGCATTTACGAAAGAATGGCTAAAGGTTAATTTGTTATGTGTTTTTGAAAGTTGAATTGTCAATGTTAATTGTTTACCACAGTAGTGTATGTCATTAAAAATGGATCGGATCTCGCAGATTCTTGTACTTGCTAAAAGCAAGAAAGTCACTGACTATAAGGTTTGTTTTGTTATTTTTTATTCTGAGCTGGATTTAAAATTCTAATTTGAAATTTTTGTTTCTTTTATAGAAAGCAATTAAGCAATTGTTGGAATTTTGGGATGACAGCTCGGAAGTTGTTGTGCAACAAATAACTCAGTATTCCAAGGATCCTCAATCGTTTGATAAGTACAATGCATACTCTTGGAATGAAATTTTTAACATAGTCCATGAGTTGTTTAAAGCTGTAAGTTCTTTGACACTAACTATAATACAAAAATTTTGAGTTGTTAACAAGCTTGCTTTTTTTTTTAAAGGAAATCGAGAGAATCAGTAAACTTAGTGGAAATTCTGGATCACTTGATAAGGAAAGAATAGTCAAACTTTTGTATGCCACTACAGAGAGAGCAAATTATTGCTTGAAACCAAAAGATGTTGTTATTTCAACACGTCAAATTTTGCAGACTGAAAGTTCTCATATTTATTCTCAATATTATGAGATGTATTTGAATCTCTTAAAAAAATATGTGCTTCAGGAAAAATCACAACGAATACTGGTTAACCCTAAACTTTGGCAAGAACTGTTGGAATCTTGTATATTACTTTTGAAAAATGTAATTCCTAATGTTAATTACACAAAAGTACTTGAAACGATTGACCTTATTGTTCAGCATGCATCTTCCTTATCAAATTTGTTATATGAAACAAAAAGACTTTTGCTAGTTATAAGTGAGTAGAATAATTTAATTTTTTAAAATTAATTTATTTAAATATTATTTACTGAATTTATATATTTTTCAGGTAAACTATTAGAAAATTACGAGTTGTACAGTATTAAATCAACCGATATTTTATTCAAACTAACATTTACTGTTTGTCATCAAATTGCCATAGATAGCAGATTGATTATTTGTAAATTTGCAGAAAATATGCCCTTATCATTTATTAGTTTTAAGGGACCTGAAGAAAAGTATAAATTATATTTACTATTTATTCAAGTACATCATCCAAAAGGTGCTGTGTTTACTGATGAAGATAGTTATGCTTTTGATACCGAAAAGTGGAAAGCAATTCTTAGTTTATTGTTCAAAATGATTTTAAGTGATGTAAAACCTGTAATGTTATCAAAAAGTTTTGTTGATTTATGTAGTGAAGGTAAAATATTTGAATTACATCAGTATTATTTTAATTAAGCAAATACAAAAATGTTTCAATATATCTGTAAAGCTGTACTGTCATTTTTAGTTTTCAGACAGCAAATATCTACTAATTTACCACAGTTATCACAATCAATTAACATCCATGATAGTTTGTACATACAACCAAAAAAGAAGAGACGTATTAGTGAACAAGAAAGAATCATAGATCTAGTCAATGATAGAGATCCAGAAAAAGCTTGGCCTATGATTCAGATAGCTACTGCTTTGTACAGAAAATATCCTGATTGTTTGAAATTTAATGAGTATATTGAATTTTTAGAGGTTGTAAAGAAGTTAATGAACCAAGTTTACAAAAAGTTTTCAATTATGGAAAGTCTTTGTGAGCTTGCGACTGTTTTTGTTCAAAATGAGAAGAAATATAGTGAGGAAGATTTAAAGGTTCATTGGGATACAATATGGGATATAGTATTAAGGTATTTATTTTTATGTTAATTGATATTTTTTAAACCTACTTATTTGATGCTGTTTCTTTTGTGAATTATATCATATAAATGTTCTTTATTTTTTTCAGATATTTAAGCATCAGTCATGATGACACTGTTAAAAAAGGTTTTATATTAGTACAAAATCTTATTTCTTATGAAAAAATATCAAACCCAAATCCTCTTCTCAAATTGTATATTACTAACACTATACAATGGTCAAATTATAGTATACAAACTTTGAAATCATTTTGTAAAAATATCGTTCTGCCAAATGAAATTGGAGACTGTGATATGAACTCGACACAAATAAACCAGCATTCACTGAAATTTCAATTGTTACAATCAATTTTAAATTCATTTGTAAAACGACCAGCAACAACTATAGCAATTGAGGATTATAGTAAAATTTTAATTGGCTTGACACTTAAATCTTGGTACAAATCTGAAGATAGTAATTCTCAAAAGAAAATATATAGTGACATAAGTTTAGAAATCAATTCTTACAATGCGACATCAATAACCCCAGAAGATATTGAAAGATGTTATTTGTCAGTAAAATTAAAAACAGAGTTTTATTTTGATAAACATGAAAGAAATTATAATCAAAAAATGATAGAAAATAATAGTGATAATCCATATGTGATAGAAGAACTTGATTACCTAGTTAATAGTTTAATACAAATGGTACAAAAAAGTGATTCAGATAATTATTTGAATTTCTTGATTACAAAAACTGCCTTGATTGCTATGATCATCTCAGACTTAAAAGCAATGAAAATGATTCAGTGTGATTTTGATGAGTTTTGTCTTGTGAATGAACTGAAGGCTTGTGTAAAAAAAATTTTTGAAACAATTAACAATATTAATTGGTCGAAATCGGTGCGCTATTCTTTAGAAATAACAAAAGCTTTAATTTTACTTTTCCAAACAAAATATGATGTACTAGTCAATTATATTATTTTGTCTCCAGTAAGCTTTCAAACTTTGAAAAAAATTTACGATCTTGCAAAATTACAAAAGACCGACTTTGAAATAAATGAAAAAATATCTGGATGTAAGATCAATGGAATTATAGTGCTGGCACTATTTTGTACATTAGATGTTGGTACCGAGATAGCAGATATGCAACTTAAAATAATGAGTGCACTTTTGAAATTTGAAAAGTACAGTTTAGCTGATAAGGCGGATGTAATCTGTGTTGTTACTATTCTTGAAATATTTGCTGACACTCCAAACAATATGATTACAGGAGAATTTGTTGAACAACTAATGGACTTTGTAATGAAATTGTTTGAAGAATGGCAAAAAGATGATAGTGTTAATTGTTGTCTTTTGAAACTTTTACCTACTATATTAAGTAAAATTACTAATGTAGAAGAACAGGTATACAATGTATTATTGATTTGCAAGCTTTTTCATGATCGCTTTGCTAAAGGAGTTTTTGGCCAATTAACTCATTTAGCTTTAGTCCAATGTCTTAATAAAATTATTCAGCATCATGTTTTTTCTAATACTGAAATTGAAGTCTTGAAGGACGACGTGTTCATAACTTTTATAAAAAGTCCTTACTACCTTGTAAGACTGGAAAGTCTAAATTATGTGAATTCCATATTTTCTATCGAACATTTGGATTATTCATGGAAAAAGAATTTTTTTGATAAATTAGAAAAAGCTCTTTATGATTTGTTCCTCATGCAAAATGAGCTGAATAACGATGAAAAGCAAGAAGAAATGTTATTACGGAGCGTTAGTGCCGTACAAACTATAGCTACTGTCATATGCAGTCAAAGTACTTTTCAACGTCCTGCATTATATGCTTTCTTAAAAATTGTTGTTGAAAAAGGTAAATAAATTTAAATTAAAAAGTTATAATTTGCTTTAAGATTTACTTTTCTAATTCGTCTTCTTATTAACAGGAATCGACAAACACCTCGTCAAAAAAATGTTGTTGATAATCAACAAATCAAATTCATTCGCAACTTCGATTATTGAAGAAAACCTAAATTACCTTCTTACATCTTGGTGTCAAGCTAACAGTCTCGATAAATTTCCGTATTTTTTGCTGGAGTGCCAAAACGAGTTGGATTTTTGTAGCCGTTACATCAACTTTATATTTCCGGTTCTTATTCGCGACAACAAGATCCACGAAGTTCAGCAACTTTGCGATCAAATTGCTGAGCCGTTCGAAAAGGTTTTCAAAATTTGCTGTCCAAGTATCATATCTTGGGCATTGGCTGAGTCTGACTCTGTACTTCAACAATTACTGGATAATAGCGGCCCTTTTAACGAGATTGGTAGTCTTCGCACGTTAATCAAAGATAATTTACAACAAATAATCGCGCAATCGGGTAAGCATTTATTTAAATCTAATAATAAATTAAAATAAATTTTAAATGCAAAATCATGATCTACTTGATTGCAGTTCAGCGACTACACGATCTCAATCATTTTTATGCGACTTTTGGTACCACGATTGAGCTTCCTGCTTCAGATCCACCACAGTACAAGTGCGATACACTTGACCGCAGCTTCGATCGGCTGGTTCAAGTAGCGATCGGTAGTGAAGTGAAACAGTCCATCTTTCAGATTACCTTGACGCGCCGGCCAAATATCTTTCAACGATTGTTACTTCAGCTGAGTCGCAATATTTTTGAAAGCCGACTACGTGAACAAAAAGCGAAGACCCTCCACCAGTACGTCTATTTATGTGGAAAAATTGTGCCAGAGCTTTGCGAGAATCACTGTGACGCCCTAGCTGCATATTTCGTGCGCGATATCTGCTCCACTCTTCTTCATCTAGCCCAACTAGATGACGAGTTCATTGCTAAAATAGCTTGCATCTACCTGCGTATTGCACTAACAGATCTTTTACCTCGAAGAAGCGAACAAGTTGGAAACGTTTTGAGTCTTTGCGTCAAGACCCTTATGCCATTCGTTCGCAAGCCCAGTGAAAACTCACCGGCCAAGGATGTTCTCGTATTGCTGCTCAAGGAGCACAAACAAAGTCTTGCTACCCCTATTAAAAATTTTGGCAGATTACCAAGTTTCCTAAAGTCAGATGACGAGGATGATACAGAACCTAAGGTATTATAAAAGTTTTAAAAATTTTATATGATAAATAATAAATTTTAATGAAAAATAATTTTTTTAGAGTTGTTCAACTCACGAGAATAAACTTTATGCATAATTAATTAGATTACCGAGATTTTTACAATTATTTTTTAATATTGAAATGAAAATTTTCATATATATTTATGAATATAATTTTTTTATATTTTTTTAGTCATTACGAGAGAATCTCGAGCGTTTCCTAAATTCGAGTGACGACAAGAGTTGCAGTGTTGAAAGTTTAGCGAATCTTGGGATTCAGCTGGCAGAATCAAGATCGGAACTCGAAGTGCTACTGGAAGAATTGGAGCATCAACAAGGTTTTGCGGAGCAGTGCGCTAAGAGTCCGTTACATCGTTTAGTCTGCCGGCTGATTCGACTGGCCGAATGTGGTACCGAACCTGAACTTAAACTCGAAGCTGCTCGTTGTCTCGGTATTCTCGGGCCTGCAAACCTCGGCACCCTCGTTCTCCAGCCCCGAGAGACTCGGAGCCGTGAAAATCCCGACAAAACCGATGCTTTAACTCGACTACTCTGTGAGCTTCTCGCCGAGCGTATCTTCAGCACCAACGTCGATCTGCGTGCTGCGAGTAGTGACGCGCTTTATGCCATTCTTAATACCATCTGGGGTGAAAGACTTCTCGGTGACCTTCATTCCAGTAAGGAATCTACGGATCACAATTTTCGGGATCTCTTGCGTCCCTTTATTCCAACACGTAAATCTACATCCAAGTAAGTAATCTTTGTGGTTGGCATTATAGATACAATTGTTTAAAGCTCTGTCATAAAGCACATTTTTCCGCTTTTAGCAACCTTGCCACTTTTAAAGTCAATGTTAACACATTCGAAAGGGCTTTCGATCTTGAGGCCATATATTGGTCTAAGACATCGGCTGGTCCATACGGTACCTGGCTTGCCTCTGTTGCCACGATAGTAGCTAGTTGTTTCCTTGGCTTTTACAGCGAATGTCTTATGTCACTCTTTAAGTTGGACGTGCAGTTTTGCGAAATTACTCTGCCTCGACTCGTTGGTCTCCTCGTCGAATCTTATCCTAATCTTGCAAATAGGATTTGTAATTGTATCAATCGGTTTTTCGATTACCACTTCAGTAGCTACATTGACGAGCATGCAACACTTGCCGCTCCGGAGGTAAGAATTTAAGATTAATCTGATTTTTTCATTATATCCATTAATGAATTTATTTATAGATGCAACTGAAGAAAGCTCGCGATGCGATACGTTGCATGTTGGATGTAGTAAATCATTTGCGCATTCAGTCGAGCGAACGGGTGAACTTGGAATTTAACTATCTTCCTATCGCCATGGCCGCACAGTTTAGTTCTGCTTACTTTTCTTCGGTGCTATACGCCGAGCTTTGGTGCCATTCAAATTTAAAGGCTGCACGAGACTTTGATAGCTTGCCGATCATTGATCAAGTTTATGAACAAGACAATAAGCTTGGCAAAATTGTGCAAGATATATTAAAAGAAGCTTACATCAAAATCGGTGACTCCGATTCTATTTACGGCTGTGGATCTTCACATTTGCAGAATCGTAGATCAAGAATTCCGTATTACACAAATTTCCAAAAATTAGATAAACTCGTCTTATCTCACGATGTAGAAATGACTGCTGGGGATTCCTCTGTCAGAGGTAAAATAAGATATGTTTATATATTTATTTAAATATCAATATGAGTTTTGTATTAAAATCCAGATGATTTCATAAACAATATTTAACTTGTTTAAGGAATGGTCACTGCCTTGAGAGAATCTAGCCTTTTTTATTTAGCTAAACATTTTTCAAACATACCATCAATTCAAGTAGATTCAATAGAAGATTTATGTTACGATTCTTTATGGAGATTAGGAGACTGGAATCAAATTACAAAATTAAAAACACCTCAACAGTCTTTTAAAAAAGTTAGTAATTTTTCAGTCTATCATTACGAAGCTTTAAAAAGTCTTCACGAAAATGATAAAAGCCAACTGGAAAAGTGCCTTAAAGAAGCTCATTTTTGCGTTATAAAAGATTTATGTAATACTAGTTTAGGTAAGTAATAAAATATCTAATTTTTAAGTTCTAAACACTTATACTCTTATGTAACAAAATAATTTGTATTTTAGAGAGTTGTAAAGCTATTTATCCCAAACTTTCTCAATTACAAATGCTTCAAGAAATCAAAGAATTCAGCTCAACGCAACCCGACGATTATAGCCTGTTGATTTCTAATTGGAATAAAAAAAAATATATTTTTAATAACAACTTCCAGTACATTGAGCCAATACTGGCACAAAGAGCCGTATTGTTTGAAATACAAGCATCTGTAAAAAATAATCAAGTTATACAAAACGCTTTAATTAATACTCAATTAGACACTGCACGATTAGCGCAACATCAAGGACAACTTAACGTCGCTGCTCGAGCTTTAGGTAAGATGTTATTAGTCTAAATAATTTGGATTTTAAATCAATTGTATTATATAGGGTATATTGAAATATATAATAGAAATTTTAATTAATATTATTTTTTAAATCACTTTATAGAAACTTTATTGAAACATACGGATTTGGACGAAGATGCTGAAAACCGACTTCTCTATCACGAAGCTCGTTTAGCTTGGATAAGAAAAGATGAAGATTTGGCACGCTTTAATCTTCGATGTCTTATAAAAAAAGAAACTGTAGATCCTAGACTCTTAGCACATGCTCTTCGTGTTTATGGAAATTGGATAGCAGAGAATAAATCCGAAAATCCTCAGGTATATCGAAAGAACTTAATATTACATTAAAAATTTACAATTTCTTTTTTCTTTATAATAATTAATAATTGTTAACACAGGCAATCATTAACAAGTACTACGAAAAGGCTGTTTCTATTTACATTAATATGTCAGATTTTAATTCGGACGATCTAAGTGACGGGTGTAAGGCTCTCGCAGCCTTAGCTCAATTTGCACACGAACAATACCTAATGATTACTGAATATCTAAAATCACCTCAATTTGAAAGTTTGAAGGAGTGCATAGATTATTCTCGGAATATCGTCTCGAAGAATCCTAAAGTGGCTGATAAAGATGTTTTAAACATGGTCAAACTCAGTTCGAGGCAAAGCTCTAACGACAGCATAGAGATGGAGAACATTCAAAAGGACAAAAATAAATTTCTGACATTAGCCATAAAGTATGCATTTATCAAATTAAATTTATTTTACATCTATATAAAAAGAAAATAAAAATTCTTACAATAATCAAAATATTCTATAGAAACTACCTGTGTACGCTGCAGGATAGCGATGAGCACGACCTGCTGATCTTCCGGCTGGTCTCGCTTTGGTTGGATAATATGTACAACGAGGAAGTAAACCATCTGCTCAATAATCTTCTTAATCAAATTCCATCGCATAAATTTATTCCGCTTGTGCCGCAACTTGCTCCTCACATGAGCAATGTAGCTGACTCTTTCAGTACAAAAATATCGATGGTGCTAGAACGCTGCGCTAAGGAACATCCTCACCACACGCTACCCGTTTTGCTTGCTCTTAAGAATCTCTATAACGATTCTAAATATTGCGAGAAGAAGGTGACGAAACAAGAGCCCCGAGTGCTCGGTGCACAACAGCTCATTCAGCAGCTTGCTGCTACGAATATTCGACCTATCATACAGGAGATGGATAAGCTATCCGATGCACTTGTTCAATTGGCATATTTCGATTTGGATAAAAAGAAAGGTAATGACATAACATCGGTTTTTAATGATTTTTAAATAATAATATCAAATATATAACGTCATCAAATTTAGGTATGGTTGGCAATTGTATCATACCGAAAAAACTCAGCTTACATGAAGTGAAAAATTTTCAACATTCCACGGTACTTACACTGCCAATCGATGTTAAAAAAAACGGAAACTATTCCAATGTTATAAGTGTACATAAGTATGAATCGAACTATAGTAACGTAGGTGGTATAAATGCTCCAAAAAAAGTGATTTGCGTCTGTACGGATGGAATACAAAGACCTCAATTGGTCAAAGTAAGATTGTTGTGTATTTATTTATTAGTGTTTTAAAACAATACATTTCATGTACTTATTTTATTTATCAAAACAGGGCAAAGATGACTTGCGACAAGATGCAGTAATGCAACAGGTCTTCACAGTTATGAATTCTCTTTTAAAAACTAATAAGGATGCCAAGCACCGAAAGCTTCACGTGAGAACTTATAAAGTTGTGCCGCTGACCCAACGATCCGGCGTTCTACAGTGGTGCGAAAATACGCTACCCATTAGTTGTATACTTACTGGTGGTGGTAACGATCTTGGTCTTCATAGAAAATATTATCCAGAAGATTATACTCCGAATGAGTGTAGAAAACGATTAATGGTGAGTTAATATTTAATCGCAAAAAAGTTAAATCTTAAACTAAATAAATTCAACTATTCATATCTTTATAACATTGACTTTCAAGAATTGTTAATATTAATATTTTTCCTTTTTTTTTCGACCATTGCAGCAAGCAAAATCTGATATAAAATACAATGTTTTCATTGATTGTTGCAAAAATTTACATCCAGCATTTCATCACTTTTTTACGGAAAATTATTTGTCTCCAGAAATGTGGTTTGAACGACGTTTAGCTTACACGAGAAGGTACAAAATAATATATTTTATTTGTTCATTTAATCAGAAAAAATTGTAAATAAAATTGATTTGTTGTTTCTAGCGTGGCTACAACGTCAATTATAGGATATATACTTGGTTTAGGAGACAGACACGTATCCAACATTTTAATAGACAAAACAACAGCAGAAGTCATTCATATAGACTTTGGTATTTTATTTTTAAAAATTTTTTGCACTAATTAAAATGTTTAATTATCTTTAAAGCTTAACTAACTTATATCTTCTGTAAATTTTTTAGGAATAGCCTTTGAACAAGGAAAAGTATTACCAACTCCCGAAACGGTGCCGTTTAGGCTAACAAGAGATATAGAAATAGCGATGGGGGTTTCAGGAGTCGAAGGAACAATGAGACAATGCTGCGAAGAAACAATGGCAGTTTTAAGAAAACAAAGAGAAATTATTGCGACTTTATTAAGAGTATTGTTATATGATCCTCTCTATTCTTGGGCTATAACTCCAGCTAAAGCGGCAACTTTTCAGAGCGAACATTCCTCTAGACAGAATGATAGCAGAGAAAGTAGTAGTCCAGGTAATTAAAATTACTTAATTTACAAAAGTATTAAAACTTTTATTTTTATCATGCAATATGTATGTTATAGAAATTATCGAAACAAACAAATTAGCCGAAAGAGCTCTTTTACGTGTACAACAAAAGCTTCAAGGAATTGAAGAAGGAGTAGCTTCTAGTATTGCTGGTCAAGTAGAAAGGTTGATTCAACAAGCAAGGGATCCTGCAAACTTAAGTCAATTATTTGGAGGCTGGCAAGCGTATTTGTAATCAAAAATTTGTTTCCATTCATGTTCATTATAAAATTATCATACATGTAGTTATATTTTTGTACCTCACCTACAATTTGTAGTGTTATCATTAATTTAAAATATTTAATTTAAATGTAATTTAAAATTAGTCAAACGTTAATTAAATTATTTGTGTAAGTTTTTCACAGAACTTTTTAATAAAAAATTTAAAAAAGATTTTTTACATGTTTACTTTGATTATTGTATTTGAAAAATTCCATTGATAACAGTAACTTTTCTATTTTTAACTAATTTTAATTTTCTTTCAAATATTAAAATTTATGATATATTGAAAAATAATTTTATTAATTTACAAAATTTAGTCATTTATAAAACTGTATAGTTTTACCTTAAAGTTAAATAAACATGTATAAATTAACACAATTCCATTTAAGGTTTACATTCAAAATGATATGGATCTAACGATTTATGATCTCGCCACGTCGATGGTAAACCGTTATATAAATATGCTCCACAACGTTTGCAAGGGTCACTACCTAAGCTGACATAACTATGAAGCCAATGCTGAAAAAAAATATTTATAAAAATCAAAACATGAAAATTCCAGGTTTATTAGTGATTCTAAATTTAATTTTTATTTCAGATTGAAATAAATAGGGATTAAATTTTGTAGGTCTACTTACAAAGAATGATTTGATTGCTAATTCTGGAAAATTGGGATTATAGTAATGCAACATCATAGCATGAGCATGATCTGTTACTCTTTGAAAAACTTTATATCTGGATTCTGTCCATAAATCTAATTGTTCATTAAAGCCTTTGACTACAACTCTTTCAATCATTATTCCTTTGAAAGATATAATAGCTTTGAAAACATGTGCTAGTGTTATATGAAGGACAACATTTGATGTGAAAGGTCGAGTAATTGTTATAGCCATATCATTGTACAATCTGTCAATTGTTGATATGATTGCATCCACTTGCCTGTAAACGAATTTATCAATGGAGAAATATTTAATTCATAAATTAAACCAGAAAGTTTTTGTTTGTCTGTAAAATAATAATAACAATAATAGCTTACTGTGGATTATACATATGAGCTTGAGGTTGTTGTCTATTGTTTCTTTTTTGTCGATTGTAGCTTATAACTGAGCGTTTTAAAGAATTCTGCATTAAAATTTGATGAGCTACATTGCTGTAATCTTGTGCTTTATCCGTCCACTTGTATGTATTCACTAGTGTTCCATACAATGCTTGACGGTCTTGTGTTATTTCTTGTGCAAGGAAGGCTGTGTTTCCTAAATTAAGAGGACCAGGTGGTGGATTTAAAGAATTGATAGCCTGTTCTACATCCCTATCAACAAGAAAATAAGTAGATTATATTAAAAATAATAATGTGTATATTCTAATTCACAATAAAATACAAATGGATTGACAAAAACATAAACAAATATTTGACATATCAATATTTTGAAAAATATTAAGCTAAAAGTAAACATTTAATTTAAATTTGACAAGTGAAAAACAAAAAACCAAAATATTACCTTAAGTTTGTGCCAACATTTGTCAAGAGTTCTTGAAGTTCCAATAAATATTTGCTTTCTTTATTTTCTTCTCCATGCTCAGATCGAACACCATTAGTAAGGGAATGAAAGACTCCACTGACACTAGACCTCAACACTTTTAAAGCTGATAAGGCCGTTTGTAATTGCTCCATTTTTTAATCTATTTTTTGTTCTTTATGCAATAAATTTACACTATATTATTTCAATATTTCGAACGCAACAATGCGTACCGGTTACTTAGTCAACTGTCCATGTCAAAACTGGAGCTCAGTTGGTTATGTTTACTTTCAAAGCTGACGCTTTAGGGGATGTCTACATTGTCTACAATAACGGTAACGGTACTTGCGCATTTAACACTACAACCTACAACCCATACATAAACCCAATCTTTATTGAAAAGACGGCTAAACTGCAGCGTGGCAAAGGAGGAAATCAAAAAGGTAAAAGTATATTGAAAAATAGAATATTGATTTTTATATGAATTTTAAGTTTAAGTTTCTTGCAAAATAATTAAAAAATTGCAATTCAAGTTTATTAAAACCTGCCGTTTGTAGATTATTCAAATTAAAGAAGAGTATAAAACTTATATTGCTTGATTTTTGAATAATATTAAAATTTATAAAATAATATGATCGTAGAAATAAAGCTAGTTTAGGACACATTCAGCCTCGAATTTGATCATATTTATGAATCAAAACCGAGTCAGGTGTCTTAAATTTTCTTTTCTTTCCGATATTGATTGACGAGCGCGACGATGGTTGAGTGGTTTTCTTTTTCTTCTTCTTGCCTTGGAAAATTCTAAAAGAATAGGAGTTACAGATTTATTTTCTTCTTTATTTTTGCCACAATTTTATTGTTTTTTATTTTTATATTTACTTGTAATTTTTTCTCATAAGTTTTTGGATAGTTCTTTGGACTTCATTTTTCCAAAAGGCATTGAATTTTTGTTATCTGTAGACACCAACTGGGACTTTAGATAAGATTCAGTCTTCTAAAAGGGATGGTAATTTTTTTAAAATTTGATATTTTATAACTATTAATATTAAATACAAGTTTATGTAAATTTATTTATTATGAATAAACTATGAAATGATATTTTGATAGTTTCTTCTTGAAATTAGTTTTTCAAAATTTTATTGCAACAATCAATAGCAAATATAACAATTACCATTTCTATAAGTATCTTCATCTTACAAGATGTTATTTTATATATTGCTTTTGACTTGTATTTTCATTTAAATGATACGTGAATTAAAAAAATTAAATCCGAAGAAAATGAATTTTAATTAAATTCATAATAAAAATAAAATTTTTATTTGATGAAAATTCTGAGTATAAGCATATTTTTTACTATTATAAACTCTTGTTAAATAAGAAAAAAAAGAACGTACTATAACAGCGTAAATTGTTTACAACTTGTATAAACGGATCTTTGCGTAATTTTAATATTAAGAAGCGCGTCACAATAAATATACTAAATACTCTAAGATAAGGAGTCATATTACATCGACTTGAAGAGATAATGGTGTATTAAAGAAATTGCATTTCTTTAAGTGATGTTATAGTTTTTTTAAAGGAATTGAAATTAAGTGCAACGCAAAAAGTGAAACGATGATTTATACACCTCTTATTTTGGGTCCCTAATTTTAACTTTACTTTCTATAACACGGCAAATATTCTTATTACAATAACGTTCCGATTTTTCCCCACATTGTAAAATTGATGTATCGTACACTCCATTTTGGCATTTCAAATGCTGCTGTATACCATTAATTTTACATTTTTTCACTTATGCATACATTCAATAGCTCCTTGCCTCGGAATTAAATAGTTTATCCTACAAATAATTTTATTACATATTTTGGCTATAAAATTATTTTTGCTCATAATCATGTATAATGAATGATCTGTACACGATTTTTTAACAAGATAGATGCCATGTACGTATATTAATTCCGAAAATATTTTAAGATTAGAATAAAGCTTTTTGATAGCCACAATTAAAAGTCAAAAGGATTTATAAAAATATTCCACCCATCCAATACGTGGTTTTATAATTTACAATTGGCATTTATGAAAAAGTCAATTCAATAATTTAAAATTTTTATGAACTTTTTTATTATCATTATTATTAATATTATTATTATAAGAATATTCTAAAAACATAAGACTCTTGAAAATTTGTCAATATAAAATTATATTTTTTCACACTCTATTAATAGATCAATATTATTCTCGGTAAACGAATAAAAATTTAAATTGATTAAAACAACTTCTTTTTAGCAAAAAACAGCAATGAGATGAATATTTTTTGATTACTACATTCATCTTTAGTTTGTTCATTACCGTAAGAGTATAACTGCTTCAGGCATTTCATTAATTGCTTGATTACATAATTAACTGTAAAAATCGAAACATTCATTGTTGATGCTTAATAAAACCTGCGAAAATACATTCGCAGTAAGACAATGATAAAATTGCACCTCCAGTCAACAAAATTATCGAAAACATATATTTGTACAAATTAATAGATTTCTTTTGCATGATTTTTCTATCAGTAAAAAGTACCACTTTAACGAAGGTTAAATGCCATTCGTTTGCAATAATAACAAGGATCGTTCGCATATACAGAAATACATTTTACAATGAGAAATAGTCTCGTGAGGGGAAGAGGATACAAATTATGCATAGGTCAGATAGTAAAATCGCATGCTACCATCATCCTCATTAATAGTTCATTCATTTTTTTTCTTTTGTTCTTCAATAAATATGTACAATTCAATATTTCTCCATTGATCTATTCGTTTCTATAGATGCGCTTCACAACCGATGGAATACGCTGCTTGATGATTTCCATCTGTTATTTACGTTTTTCGTAAAAAGTCTATTATAGTAAAACGTCGACGTACGTCTATTTTATTATGCTGTCTATTATGCCTCTCCGGTAAAACGATACCTTATCATTTGTCCCACCAATTCTACCTTCTTTCTCCCCCAGTTTTGAATTAAGGTATTATTGAAAAACTTAACGACCAACGCCGAATTCCTTGGCGTCGTCTTCAGTAATGTCACCGTACTGCCAAATGTTACGGTGATTATCTCTTGCTTCCTTTTCAGCCTTCTTATATTCTTCGCGCTGTAAAATAGAAATTTAAAAAATATTTTATAAAATCTACTGAAGTATGAATAAATTAAAAAATTTTTGATTTGAAAAATAAGTAAAATATTTACCAAGTCTTTTAATCTGCGATCTTTACTGAAAGGAACAATCAAGAACCCATCAGTAACAAGAGCCTTGATAATGTCCTCTTTAGATGTTGCATCAAGTAGCGTTACAGTTGGTATTCCACCAAACCTGTTTTCAACATTGAGAAGCACAGTTTTTCCAGTAATAGTATCTTCCCTCAAAACCTGGATAGCTGCTTTAGCGTAATCCTCCTAAACATTGAAACAGGCATTAAGAATTTTATAATCAAATATTATAAAAACATTTATAAATATGTTTGTCACATTGATAATAACTTACATCCTTAGGCAAAGCAACGAGAGCTAAGTTGTTTTCAGTAGCATATGGCTTGTCAGAAGCAAATCCAGCCGGGATAGCTGCCACCCTTGTCACGTTGATGGTCTCACGGTTTCCGTAGTCGATGTAGTACACAGACACGTTAGGGCCAGCAACCTTTTCGATCTTAACGCGATACCACTCGTCATCTTCGCTAAACTTGGCGATAGCAATTTCACCTTTTTTCGGTGTGTAAGCTCCAGCCGTCGGTGGGTTTGTCGACACCTCTTGACGCATGCGCGATAAAAGACTCTCAAGGGCGTTCTTCTGGTCAACCTTTTGTGTATAAATGCGCAAATCATCCGTGACCTCGGATATCACGACCTCCAAGTAATCGATCTTGCGTTCGGGTGGACCGCGCTGGGTCTCCTCAGTTTTTTCTTCTGGCTCTACCTCCACAATTACGCGATCCTTCCAGATCTGCAAATAATTTTATTATTAGATTTTTGAAGCAACTAAAATTATGATTAAAAAATTTTTGCAAATAAATGACTATTTTTTATCGCATTGTTTGCAGTTGAAAAAAATTTGACTTCTTTTAAAAGTATTTATTTAAACACTATTATTTTTATGAAACTCTTATGGAATAAATATATAGAATTAAATCTATTACCAAGATAATCATAATTTTCAAAAAAAGATCGACTAATGTTTTTTTCAAAATAACTATATTTAAAAAATATGGCTTAGAAAATGGTAAAGAGTCGATCATTGATTTTTACTATAGCTTGCGAAACTAGTATTTACTTGATTTGAATTATAAATCATGTAGAAAATTATATATAATCAGTCTTTATATTTAATTGTATATATTTTCTGTTAAATATAGTAAGATCAGATTTGTGATAAAAATTAAAATTATAGTAAGTTAATAAATCGTTCTAGTTAAACATATGTTAACTTTGTTTTAAAACATTTATCATCTCTATAATCAAGTTGTCAAATAATGAAAATGCAGACTTACATTAATCTTCTTAGTCTTGGCGCGCTCCTCGGCAGCCTTGAGCAATTTAAGATTCTCGCCTTGTTCAACAAAGTTGGAAACTTCGGCGAGACCTTCCTCAACAAGAGCTACAGAGAGATTGACACCGTCAATAAAGAGCCAGCCAATGAAGCCACTACCCTTGGATTCCATATTATCCACTTGGATGTCAACGTCCTTTTGGAAGCAGAACTTCCTGGTGAAGGCGAGAGCATCCTCACCGTAAGGCTCAGCCTCCATGCCACCGGTGCCCGGGGTAATGCGAGCAGCGCGAGGACACTTGACGCCAGCAAGCAGGAAGGTAATAAGGCAGTACTCCTTGGGCACAAAGAGTTTGAGACGCGAGCCGCTGGTCACGAACTCGACTACAGCCTTCATCTCGCGGGCGCGTTTCAAAGCCTGCAAGTGCGATTTGGCCGCAGTAGGGTCAGTCGAGACATCGCGGATGCGTTGTAGAGGCACGTCTTTTTTGGCATGCAATCCGTTGCCAGATTTTTCAGCCTTTGATTCGGCTACGAGTAGATCATTGTAATAGGACGAGCGCTGGTCGTCGTTTTGGCGATAGCGCACTACGGTGGCAAAGCCCTTAGATACCATAGCTTCGGCGATATTACTGTAAAAATTTGATTATAAATTAGATTTGCTGTTACTATTTTTTTTTTTTGCTTGAATGGTATCATGTAAAAATCTACAGCTAAAAAAATATTCTTAAAAATTTACTGAATTTGAAAACAAGCAACATGTAAATTAAGTAACTTAAATTTGTATTTGAAGTAAGCAAGTAACAATAGAACATTATAGTTGAAAAAAAAAGAAAAGGAAATGATAAATGTGTAATTTAAAAAATACTTACACTTTTCCAATTAAAACCGTGCAACAGGTTCTCTCGGGGAAATTATCGCGGGCAGGTTGAGTGTAATCGACAATGATCTTGACCTGCTTGCCGATCAGCTTCTTTCTAAGAAATTCTCTAGCTTCAAACATCCATGGAATGTCGTAAAGGGGTCGGAAGTCCTTGGATCTCGTTGGTGGCTTGTTCTCATCACCAGCTGCCCTCTTTTCGCGAGGTGGTGGCCTGATGCTGCTCAAGAAAATCTTCTTGGTGTCGCCGTTGTTCATGCGTACAACCATCGAATCGGCACCCGAAATCTCGATGACAGTTCCGCTCAGCTCCTCACTGGGACGGCTTGGCACGTAGTCTTTCCAGAGGTTCAGCCTCTTTTCCTTGGCCGCCTTCTCAGCCAGATAAAGCTTGTGCTTATCGGTCTTCAAATGGTTCATCGACCAGTCGACGCACCGCGCGAATCCCTCGTTTAACAATGCCTCGGCGATATTACCTGTTGGTAAACTTGATTTAGTCTAATCTCATAATAAAATATATCTTCATCGAAGTCATAAGACTGCTAGCCATGCATTATTTACCCTTGGGGTGAAGAATACTGCCGACGAACTGCGTGTTGATGGCGGACTCGAGGATTACTTCGATGTCTCGCTGAAGGAGTCGTGACTCTACGAAGAACCTGGCCTGGTCGGCGAAGGGCTCAGGACCATCCTGTCTGAAGGTTGGGCAGCGGATACCCGAAATTGCGAGGGTGATGTGGTAGAAGTCGGGTAGCAGCAGAACCTTAAGGGTCGAGCCATCGCGCACGTGCTCAATCAAGGCTTTCACGGGCTTGCCGGCATACTTGTCGACAAGGCTCATGGGGTTCTCCACAGTGTACTTGACATCGCGCACGTGCTCAGAGGGAGATGAAGTTGTCGACCATTTGCCCTTGCCTGCTGACTTGGCTGCATCCTCCAATTCTTGCAGCTTAGACAGCTCCGGGGACTGGGCGCGTGTGTCGCGCTTGACGGTCACCAAGCCCTCCGAAACCAACGCCTCGGCCACGCTTGGCCCACTTTGATCTGTAATGCAATGATAAGACGCGGACTCGTTTAGTTGTGTGCGTGAAAGTCTTTGATAAGTGATACATTGAATATGTGCTGTTTCAAGTGCAAAACGTTTTGGAGAGTAGATAAAATGTCGAATTATGACAAATACGTTTAATCGACGTGCCGAACAAAACTTGTCGAAAGCGTGATTTTTAAAAAGTTAAGGATTTTCAAATATTTACAAATTTAGAAAAATGATAGAACATTTTTTTAAGTGATCCAATAGATTAAAGTTTTAGTAACGAGATAAGTTTTTCTTTTCTTCTCTAAGCACACGTGACATAAGTTGAATAAAATCTCAAAACTTTGCAATTTGGATAAAAATTGATTAAATTCATATCTAATCAAATGTAAAAAAAAAAGAATTTTATTAAATCGTAAATTATTTGAAATTCGCAAACGAACAAACCTTGAAGATGCCACGTGGATGCCACGTGTTTGAGCAGACGATTTTGAACATTTAGGTGTAGCTTTCAAAATATAGGATTATTATATTTTCAAAATTATTTGTCGTACGACGCGTTGTGAAACGATGTAAATGTGTTTATGCCATTCAGAATTTAAATAATTGATGTTAAAAACTTATTGATGTGTACATTAAAATACTTCAATAGTTTTTAAACAAATAAATAATAAATATATTATTTAAATATAAATAAACCAAGACCTTAACGATCAAAAGTATGTAAGACATTGTTTTAATTACTATCTTCAATTACTATTTAATTTTAGACAACTAATTTGAGAATTATGTTTAAAGGTCTTTTAAATTTATTACAATTCAATTTTTAAAATAGAATCATTACCTTTGCCAAGCCAAACTCGAGCATATTTCCTGTTGTTGAAGGGAGTCTTCTCTTCAATAAACGAAATTTCTTGTCCAATCAACAGTTTTCTCAAGAATTCTCTTGCTTCCCATGCATAGGGTTCATCCTTTGTCTCACTACTAAAATAAATAATTTATTATTAAACTTATCAATTAAACTTATCAATTCAATAAATTAAAAATATAATTTAAAGAAATAAATAATCTTACTTGGTGTTCACGGTTCTTCGTCCTACTTTTGGAGCAATAATATTGGACAAAATTAAAGTACATTCTGGTGGAGGACCACCTTTTGGTTGTCCTCGGATGGTGATGGAATCTCCAGAATTGACCTAAAGCAAAGCAAGAAATCGTTTTTTAGTATGAAAATATTTAATATTTGGTAAAAAGTTAACCGCAAGCTTTATTTGAAAACATAATCGATGGAGTTTAAAAACATAGGAGTAAAGTTTAAAAAACATCACATCACAAATGTTTATACATGACTGCAAAATGTAAATCAGCACATCAAATGCATTGTAAACGACATTCAACACTGAAGATTATTCTAAAGAGCAGTAAACAATTGCTTGTCAATTTTATTTTATTTTAATTAGTAGAATTAAGGTGAAACAATCATCACATCTTATGTCATATGTTTCTGACATATTACTCCAGTTACAATAAATCATTCAGCTCTAAAATAAAAACTTCCTTTTCCTCCAAATTCATATCCTATCCCTTACTTTCCCAAAACCCTAATTTTTTCCAAAATCTCAAACTCAAAAATCACCCGGATCTACCCGGTTGAGAAAACGTCGTGCAGCTGTTCATAAAAACATTCAGGGAAAAACCCAGGTAAATATGGTGATAAGGTATTCAATTAGGTAAAATCTCTAGTCAAGTAATCAAGCAAAATCAGTCAAGTGCAGCGTGTGCTCGAGGTCCATATGTTTGCCGAAGCGCGACCAAACCATCTGGCTGCTCTTGTATTATAAGTACACGGCCGCGTGTGTGCCGCAGTGGCGGCGGCCGCGTGAGAATAATAACCTGAAAGAGAGCGAGCGGCTGCTGCTCCCTATATACCATAATATATCTTTACGCGTGGCATTAGTAATAAATGGTCGTGCACCAGGCAGCGCTACCAAGGCGAAGGTGTAGGTATAAGGATACATTAAAATTTCTGTTTCTCTCTCACTCACCTGCTTAACGATACCATAGCCGGGCTTGGGTGGTGGTGCCTGGGGTTGTTGCTGCTGCTGTTGCTGCTGGTCCTGCTTCGGAGCGCTCATGTTGCTGGGATCCGGGCGCTGATGGGAGACTGACAAGAAGAAGATGAGTCGGGCAAAAAAAAGAGAGGAGGTGGCGGACGGCTGTCTGCCTACGTGGGCCCTTGCTTGCGGTCTCTCTCTCGCTCACTCACTCTCGTCGTCGCGGCTCTCAACTCGAAAGAGAGAGAAGAGCAGCCAAGTCAGCAAGCAGTACGGCGCTGCTTAAGAATATGGAGGAGGAGGAGGGGGGAGGAAGTCTGCTGGTCTGGTGTCTGCGATGCTGTAGCAGCTTCCGCTGCTGCTGGTGATGATGATGGTGGAGGTGGTGCTGGTCGGTTGCGTTCGTGTAGAGATAATTGAAGTGGCTCGGCCAAGGGGCTTTTTTCTCACAGATGCTGCGCCATAGTTATACCGGGGTGGCTCCTGCTGCTGCTGTTAATTGCGGCGTTAACGGGTGCTGCTGCTGCTGCTACGTGCGGTGCTACGCTGGCGAAAGTGCTGTGGCCGCGCGACGAGGGGCTGCTGCTGTGCTGGCGCTCTCGCGACGTAGACAATCTTTCTCTCTCTTTTTCTCGCTCCGGCTTATAGGATATACACCGCGATGAGAAAGAGAGAGAAAGAAAGATATAGTGATATAGAAATCGGAGTCGCGTCGCGCGCACCTCGCCGACTCCGATAATATTAGTATATACCTTTCAGAATAAGTAACGAGAATGAGATGGAGTTATGGAAAGTGGTGGAGTGGAGAAAAAGAAGGGAGGATGAAGAAGATCCTCCACACGGTCGCGCGGCTGCAGCGATATACTTATTTTGTTGACGTAACGTAGGTATTAGAGAGAGCAGAGGGGACCCGGAGATAGCCGAAGAGACACCGATGATTACCGATGATGACGACGACGACGACGTCGAGGCGACCTGCTGCTTCGGCTATTCGACTGTTGCTGCGGTCACACAGCAATGGGCTGCGAGAAGGCTATTATTGCACTACGCTCGTTAGCTGGCTGCACCGGAAGAGACGGTAACATCCTCGTCTTGTGTATTTATATATGTTTATATGTATGTACATTTAATTTTTATATATTTTACAATCGATATAGGTATAGGCGTCATTCTTGTGGCTTTTTCTTTATTATACTTTTTTTAAGCGTCCCAACTACTTGGTAATTCGCACTAGCCGGGATGTATATAAGTACAGGGCTACATGTTCGTACCTGAGCTTTTATAATAAGTAATAAGGTTGAGGATTTATAATATGCCTATAGCAGATGCAGCTGGCGTGTGTAGGTCAGTTTTTGTTTGCGACCGAGAAAAGTAGAGAGAGAGTTGTAAAACCGAGGATTAACCGTTTGGGTTGGAGTAAGTGCGGTTTGCTCGTTGATGGGGATTAAGAGCCCCACATGGTTATCGATTGATTTACGAGCTAAAGAACATTGGGTTGACGATTTACGATAGGACTTCGTTTACTAGAACGTTGACCCTAAACGAAAAGTCAAACTTTGTGAAAGTCTTGATTTTTGGACACGTCAAAGTTATTACGGTCTGCTATATATAGAAATATATACATACATATATATGAATAATTTGAAAAAAAAAGAAAATTGCATATTCTTGATAATTTGATAAAATATTAATATTATGTATGTACAGCAATTTTTGACGCTTAAAAATTTACGTTATAATATATTAAAGCGTGCGGCTCGGCATCACGTTCAACACTGAGAGCACGTTTTTAAAATCTCTTTGGCTTATAGCGTACACCTATTTCAAGTGTACTAGAGATAAATAGAAACGATCATATTACAATAAAATTATTATAGCAGCTGCAGCTAAGAAAATTTTGTAGATGTACTAAAATATAATATACTATTGGAGTTTCGGAGCAGATAATGGATATGCGCAATTGTTCGTAATTTGATATTTTCAACAAAAAAATTCTGTTTAAGTAAATGCCTGTATGACCTTTTAGATCTTATTACATATTCTAAACAACAAGCAAATGTTAATAACGTCGAAAAAATATTTGTTTTCTTATGAACATATCCCTTTAATTTTCACAAAAGAAAAACAGAAAAGTATAGCTATATATTTTCTTTCTGTAAAAAATAATTAACGTAAAATTAACCAAATCAATATAAAATCGTCATTACATAATATACACATTCTCTAAGAAAAAAAAAATATATGTTGCTAATTATCATTTATACATTAATATGAATTAATTTAACTGAATATAATAGAATTGACTGAGAAAAGTACAATGTGAAAAAGAATATAACATTTCACGCCCTTAAGTCGTCATTCACTTATGCAAATAATTCAATTAGAATGGCAACAAACTATGAAGTGTTTTCTTACATCTTATTTCTTTTAATATTACATATTATAATAAAACAAATAAAAAAAAAAGAAGAATTATTCGTATACGCAGTCGTATAACTTTAATTAAAGTGAGAATAGAAAGATCAGATAATTTCGAAGATATACATGGCAATGAACATTTTTCTCATATCTACCTACTATTAATTTTTTTAGCATAATTAACGTAAAATCATCTTTATGCCTTAACCCCGATAACCAGTCAAGTCCCTCATTTCTAGTGCAAAAACATAAAAGTCCATTCTTTAAATAGAGGTATCGTTACCTACTACCGATCTTATTTAACTTTATTTTTCGATCGCATTACATTAAGTACCGATCGCAAGCAATAAACAAGCACATTGACTGCAGCTTTTCTCTGTTTTTATCGCGCTGATGTGGCAGAGCGTGTGGTCTCTCAGTGCGATCGAGCCTTCGATAACACCTTCTTTCTTTATACTCGATGATTATATGTATGAGTATATACACATACTCAACACCTTTTTCAGCTAAATCAAACTAATGTTTGGTATGTTATATATAGCTTGATAGTTGGCCAGTGGGTGGAGTTCGGGTTATCGTATTATGCGTGATGCTTGATTTTGAGCTTTATTTAAAATATCGAGCTGTGAGTGTTGCTTCTTATCAGTATGGTTAATACGTCATTGTGGTATGTTGGTTTTCGAGATATATCAAGATAGAGTTTGTGTCGTTAATAGGAGTTCTGTAGTTCGTTAGCTGCTTATTATTTGGATGGATAATTTCTGATGTTCTTATAGTTTGTAATAATAATATAAGTTTGGTGATCGCTATAGAACATTAATGCTTCGATCATTAAAGAACATACTATTTAGTTGGTTTTTAAAAATTTTTTTATTTAGAAAATTTTATTTTTAAGCTAATGTATTTAATGAGATTCAAAAGAGTTTCTTATCGGTGTTTGTCACGACCGCGTGTGTTCGCTTTAACAATCGATAAACTTATATTGAATTTGTTTAATCGAATCATTTTTTTTTTCAAAAATTAAATATTTATATTGAATACATTTGCACAAATTAGCTGTGTCGTTTCATTTTTAAATAATTAAAATTGACAATACATTAAAACAGTTTTTTCTAGCACACGTGGTTACGGTATCTTTTGCAGATTAAATTTTTTTTGTAAATTTTTTGTAGCAAAATTATTGTTAATTAGCTTAAAAAATAGAAATCCGAGTAATGCTTACTGCATTGTTACAGTTGATTCGAATATTTAAATAAAATTATATGCAATTAATTACTTTATTGTTATTTAAAGAAAAACGATTTGATATAAAAAAAGAATTGAATTGCAGCATAAATTAATTATTGAAATTATAATTACATTGAGTACATGACCATATTACATAAAAAATATCAGATCTCAAAAAATTAATCTGAAAAAATGTATGACAACGGGATGTACATCGATGCAAATCGGGTAGCAGTATTTACAGGTGCTTGGACATTCAAAATAAACCGTGATAATTTGTATTTCATAAGTTCTTTTTGATGTGTGTATTACAAAAGTCTTACAATTAAATACAACATACCTATATGTTTTGTAAGCACAATACTAGGAAAAATATATTTAGAATATAAAATGTTTATCAATAATCTTTCATAAAATTTAATAACTTAAAGCTAATAAGATATGCACAATTATTTATTAATATTCATTGCTCAATGAAATATCAGTTTAATAGAACAATTAATTAAAAAGCATAATTTTAATTTTTTTTTAAAAACTATTTATATATCAAGTGGTGTTTTAAAATTAATATGCATTTTTAAAAAATTATATAAAAATTAATTCTATTAAAAAAAATATTAATCTAAAGAAGAATACATCACACAACATGAGGACTTTAAAAATTGATATATTTATAAAGCCTTTCTTAACACTTTACCATAAGCGTATATTTCGGCTTGTATTAGGGCTCGAGCAATGACTCAATCGGTGAGCGTCAGTAATCGAACTCACAACCTGTGAATTCTAAAATTGTCACTTTTTTTTTTTTTTTTTTTAATATCGTTTATTGAAAAAAGGTTTTTACATTGAGTTTTAGATACATATAAAAACGATTACAAAAATTGTGTATGATAAT